>OY757907.1:109938985-110001485 GCA_963585895.1 Sepioteuthis lessoniana
ATCCATATACTTAATTTAAAAAAAAAAAAAAAAATATTGTTTGGATCTATCAAAAGTATACATGAAATACCATCAATTTTCAGGGACATGTATTCCAGACGAGTTAATCACAAATATCAAACTCATTTGACAAAAATAAAGTTTTTTTCTATTGTTATTTGATTAAGTTTTATTTTGTCTGGCTTAGTTGTTACATCGTGGTTATTCACTTAAATTCTGAACGGGATCATCACAACTTAACTGAGGTGATCAGAGAGTAACAAAATATTTTGGCAGTTTGATGCATTTCAATTACAATATGACACTGAGAGAGAATGGTAAGATAAGTGACTGAAATTTTGTTTTTAGTGAGAAGACTATATAAATTTGTTGAAATAATTTTTTTTTAGTCATTCAGCCATATCTATTAATATGTCAACAGAATGTTTTTCTCTAAATAAATTTCACTAAATACTGAGTTTTCATATGAAAAGAAACTTGTCAGACAAAAATCTAGAGCTAAAAAAAAAAAACAAACAACTTTCTATTTAAAGTTATTATTGATTGAACTTAACTTTTCATGAAAGAAAATTCTTTAAACTTGATCCAAAATTTAAATAACAAAACAACTAGAATATTAAGAAACTATGAAATATTTTCAGTCTAAACTGAACTGAAATATCAGAGAGAGGAGGGAAAAAAAACAAAAACTTAAGCATGTTCACAGTTCAAAAGATATCAGTATTATTAGTGCAGTCCATTTAACTTGGCCCACAGAGAACAACAGTGTTGAATAATGTCAATGGCTCAGTTGTCATCCTCTAACTTGCAAGTAGAGACTGATTACTTCCGCTACTAAAGTCCTCAAATTTCAACAAAAACTGCCACCAACCAGGCCAAAGAGGAAGTAGCAATTGTCTCTTCTCAGTGACAAAAATGGAGGTTGTGAACAAAAGCCTAGAGTTGAAGAATTCACTTTTGTGATAGCAATGGCCAAAAAATATTGTTTTAAGATTCTATATTTTAAATGGTCTGGCAGTTTTTTTAAAATGGAAATGGTATTATCAGCCACTCTTGATTTTGATTTATTCATTTAATTTTCAAGGAAAATATTTCCATTTCAAATTCATCATCTATATAAAATCTTGTTCAATAACTTTATACTGAGGATGGAGTTTGTTAGTTGTTTTTTTCTCTGAATCTATATGACCTATGATATCACAGGTTGAGTTTCTTTGATTGAGGCAAAGTGCTTATAGCTTAAAGAAAGCAAGTGGATAACCAAAATTTTCTCTGTACACTGTAAATATCAATCCAAAATTTCTGGTAGAAAACTTACCGGAAATATAAATATGCTATAAAGTTTTACATTTTAACTCAGAAAAAAATCTGTTACAGCTTACTCTTGGGAAAAAAAAGCAGAACTTACTTAAAATAGTAATTTGATAATTCAAACCCCAATTTTAATTTTTTTTAACCAAAATCTGTTTGTTGTGCCTAGAAAAATCAAAATTATTTTCAAGACTTAATACTATTCAATATAACAATAATGATTGCATTGTTATAGAATAGTTACTACACTGAAAAATATTAGGCTTTCAGCAGGAAGGAGTATGAGATAGTTTGGGATTTGAGGGAAATTATTAGATGATTACAAAGATTTTGATAACCATTGTTTTTCCCCAACTGTGTCTCTATATATATATATGTATATATTGAGACAGAGTGAGTGCATGAAAAAGATATCTTTGATAACATGAATATGAAAAAGAAATGCTAATTCATATTTCCTTGAAGAATAAAAGCTAAAAGTATTCAAAATCATCATCATCACCAGCTCTGTGGGGACACTATATGCTATGTAGAGGATCTACCAAGAATGATAACAAATAGGTACAGACGGCAAGAGAAAATCAAGAGTTTTAATGATATAAAAAAAAATAATATATATCTACCTATATTGTGGAACCCTTTTAACAGTGTGTGTAGACATAATTAGTTATTGTACTTACCAACAACCTCTGTATCAAAGCTAGACTGTTTTCTTGTGGTTGTCCTAGTAGTGGTGGTTGAACGCCTTGTCGTAGTCCAGGGACGAGTGGTGGTCGTAATTCTTCTAGTTGTGGTGCTAATTCGTTTTGTGTAACTCATTGGCACTAAAGAAAGAAAGAAAGTCACACTTAAAAATATTCTTTGGCTGTTTATCTGAATGAAATATTTTTCTCAAAAAAATAAAAATATACAAGGCACCTGGGGTGAGGTAATGGTTAGCAAGCTAGACTAGCAAACCTTTACAAGTGAGTTTGAATCTTATTAAGTACCCCATTCATACAGCCTTGTGCCACATCTAAGCAAAAAGCTTAGTAAATTACAATAAGATATACAGTAGAGGACAAATAAAACAAAACAGACAGCTGATAGAAAAAAATGTTGAGACAATTTAGTTTAAAATCAGTTAATATTTGGTAGGGTATCCATTTGATTTTTTAGAAAACTATCATTTGATGAAATAATTCAATTTTTTTGCAAAATGACGACAGTTCATAATCATTGTCTGTCACAATCCGATCTTTTTCAAACTCAGACAAATGCTTAGTGGCCATGAGGAAAGGACTAACCAAGATATAAAATTAAGGAAAAGTATGACTTTTTGCTACAACTAAGGGAACTTAAACACAAATAGGAAGTTATTGTTGTCTAAGCTATTGAAGTGAAGTTTCATTAAAATTTGTGGCAAAATGGCCCAATTTTTTTCACTTTTATTTTTTTATGAGGAATACTGTATATAGATATAATGATATATTTTAGGAAATAGAAAATTCAATTTTACAATTAAAGGCCAAATTTAAAAAGCTTTTTGGTCTGGTTTGGTTTGGTTTCTTTGTTTAATGGCATATCAACCAAGCTTTTTGACATGACGATTATTGGAAAGCTGAATCAAGAATGAGGGATAAAATCTTGGCAAGTACAAAGAAGAAAAGAACAGAACAAAACATACATGTTGTGCGCTTTCCAGCAGTGTATTTTGGTTTGTCATCATCTGAAGATGCTGTTGTTGATGAACAACAAACCTCCAGCTGTAAGCGCATTCCTCTGTGCTTACAGGCACCACCCCACTGGTTGGCAATACCACTGTAAGGGCCCTCAGAGGTTGCTAAAAGAAAAACAGAAAAAAAACCACATTTACTTTGTGTGTATATATATATATAATGTGTATCTGTGTGCATGCATTTAAGAGTAATAGAAATATTGTGATTATAATATCATTGTCTGTTATAGATAAGTGTAGTGTGAAAGTCTGAGAAGCCTCTCATGATAGAATTTTGTATTTATAAAGATATGTAATTTTAATCCTTTTTCAGGCAAATAAAATTGCAAAAATGTTGCTCTGCCAGGAAAAGGGTTTAATAATCTATGTAATTCTAGTTGCTAATATATTTTTTTGTGGGAAGAAAAAATCCTTTTAAATTCTTTATGGAAAGGTTAAAGAAACCTGATAAACAATAAATAATGAAGGATAAAAAAAAAATTGATCATAAATGTTATCACTGTATGAGATGAGTATTGCATAACTCAGGGAACTTCTTTTATATATATATTCGATTCATTCTGATATGAATGGCAAAATTGCTATAAATCCATTCTTCTTTTCTCTTTCTAGAAAAAAAAAAGCTAACAACAACACAAAAGTGTGAATGCAATAGACAAGAAATATTTCTATAGAGGTTATTTATAAAGATAAGCAGACATTTTCATCTTAATCATATAAGATTGCCATTACTCCCAGGTCCACTCAGATACAGAGTGTTAGTACCAATTAGGATCACATCTATGGGTCAAATAGATCGATTTGAAAATTATTCTTATTTGATTGAACAGTATTTAAAAAAAAAAAAAACTCTTAAGAAACAACTGCAAAAAATGTAACTAGGAATGTGATTCCCTAACCCAAGAGCCATTAAAATGAATCAACCAACTTTATTAATCCAGAATTTTCATTTTCAACAGGCAGATTCTCTTAAAATAACTGAATTAATGCAAAGTTGAAAAATTCAAAATAACAATTAATCTAAATTAGAATTGTGGACAATTGACCAATCAACATTTCCCTGGTTTAATAAAACTTTGCAACCAAGCCGCATATTCATCTTCAAGAGAAGAAATGGTATATAAATTTAGCAGCAGACTGACAATCAGCCTCATTCTGATATTGATAGAAATCCATTTTTACTTTTCTCTTTTCCAAAGAAAAAGGAGTTAGGAAGAATTAACTGTGTACTGTATCAAAACTGCCATCATTTGACAGCAAACGACTTTTCCAAGCTGTGTTATCAATATTTATCTCCTCCCTCCTTGCAATTCATCTTGCCTTATCTTGGCAGAAGAATCTATGCTTTAACGTCATCACCAATATAATCGATCAATCCAACTTGCACACAAACTGTTTAGTAGATACAATCAGCTTCGTATACACTCGGCAGTCGTGAGAAAGCAGATTGAGATCTTGTCACTTCCTCTTCCAAGTGAACAATTTCCTATCAGATTATCTTTACACATCAATACCATTATTATCAATAGGTCATTGGAAAAATGGTTTGAAAGTACACATTAATCTTGGCCAGTGAATTTAAAGATCTATATTGACTAATTTGGGATTAATATTTATGTGATTTTGAAAAAGCACATTTTTGTTTGCTAATTGTTAGAACTCTGTAAATAATATCTTCTTCGGTTGGATCTATTAGGTCTAAAGACCTATCAAGTCGGTCATCGTTTAGGTCTGACCTCTGTGCAGGGTGCTCCCATTTTTAATTTTTTTTTTCTTCTGGTCCTAACAAAAGCTATCTATTTGCTATGATTATTTGATGCTTTTTTTCCACGGTATATACTCCAAATCACACCAGGTGATATACGTATGTTAAAATTAAGTGTTCCTGTATTCAAGGCTGAGGTTGAATCAAGAGAGATTACTTTTCAAATAGAATGATTTTAAAAGAGGAGGATACTTACTGACAATGTAGTAACTCTTTCCTGCTTCAAAGTCAGGTACAAACGGGAATGGTTGGAATCGACGTACGTGAAGTGTAAATAACGTTGTACTGTTCGATTTTAAACATTTGATTAACCGAATTGCACTCTTGGGGTCGTAGATCACACATTCTTCATATTCGCTTTTTGACACCTGTAGATAAACAAGGGAAAAATAGATAAATAGTAATCAAGAATAGAAACGAACAAGAAATTATGAAAACATGATAGCTTCAGTAGGGAGAGAAAAAAGAAAAGATCAGATAACAAAAACCTATCAAATCGAAATATAGCTGTTGGCACCTCGTTATATCTGTGTAGATAGTTTGCTTAAAATTTTTTTATTCAATGTCAAAGCCATCATTGTAAAAAAAAGCAGCAGTAGTACTAGTCAACCCGTAACGGGAAGGATAAGGAGGCCTTTTACCAGAAGTAAACGCCATGTTTTGACGGGAGTTCGAACTAGCTTACTCCAAGTCGCAGTTTTACACGTTAGCCACTAAGACCCCCCCCTGTACAGATAGATAATGGTTTTGTTACTGAACGTTTTACTAGTAAGCACACTTACAACATTTTATTTTATTTTATTTTAACGAGACACTAGAGAGACTTTATTTTGTAGGTGTTAAAGAAGGTACATTTCGCGACATTTTTATTTCTTTCTTTAGAGGCGGTAAAGGACTGAAAATAGATTATGGTAGTAAGTGGATACATCTTGCAATAAACTTTTTCTTTTCTTTTTTTTTTTAATGTGTGTACTTTATTACAACAAGTGCTTAATATAGGAGGAAATACAGTTTGTTACACACTGAAGTTTTCATTGAAGCGAGACTGTTGTAAAAAGTAAGGTGTCTTTTGTAAGTGTCTGAAGTTAAGAGATGTTCATTTCAATAGAGTGCAAGGAATTGGGCCGAGGAAGTTACTTTTAAAGGAGTGGAAAATGCAGAGTTTTCAAACCCTCAATCCAAAAAGTAAAAATATATGAGTAAAAGAACGAACTTGTACTCACTCTCTCTCTCTCTCTCTGTATATAAATCTTTATTTTCAGTCAGTGATTTTTAAAATTAAAGTCAACTGAATTATTACGTATTCATCTAAAATTTGTTCTAACTTCACGTCAGTAGATTCCCTAAATTATATTTTAGGCAAGAAAGTTCAACAAAATTTTTCGCGTCCCCCCCCCTTTCCTAGACAACTGGATCTGGCAATGAATTTAACGGTTTTCATCGAAAGAAATGAAATCGCTGACCAAAGTTCAAATCCTAGACGAGACTCTTTTTGCGTTTCACTTCGCACTAACGCCCTTCTGAAAGGCAGGAATCCATTTCTTCTATGGGTAAATAGTTGGTCAGACTCGGTCCTTTAACCTTGGTACAGCAACCAGTCTAGGAGTAAAGAGAAAAAAATTCTGATCGCCATCCGTTTAAAAATTGACCTAGTGTCGTATTCTGTTCGTTGTAGGACGGTTGGATAAATAAACATAGACAGACACACACACTCTCATGTGATCTTCATCACAACCTTTATTTTTGCTAGCGAACATCAGTTGTGCAACACAAAGTTGATCAACAAGATCACGACGATCATAACAGTTTCATCATCATCATCATAATGGAATGAAAAAGAAAAAAAAACGGACAAGCTAACCCAAAATTCTATAACTACGATCCACCAGGAAACGAAACGTATTTGCTAACACACAAATCGGCACATCACACGACAGTGTACAGAAATCAAAACCCAAAGCTAATAGATATCACTTCATGAGTTAACCTTTGTGACCGATGCTAAAAAGTTAGTACATTTAACCTTTTCTAACACAAAAAAGGGGAGAGAGAGAGAGATTTGCCGCTACAATGGAATAAAGAGACAGACAGACAGACAGACAGACAGATTTGCCGCTACAATGGAATGAGTCTTCTAGTAACTGATTCCACATATGATTTCAGTATATCTCCCTCCACCAAAACACCCTTGTTGGTTGAGGGTGGGTCTGAGTGGAGGACGAAAAAATGAGTGTTGCTGGTTAACCCTGTCTTTCTAACCAATGAGGCGCATAAAAGGAGTCAGAAGGAGGAAAAAAAGGTTAAGATAGGCCCTTAATCCTGACATAAATCAAATAGATTGAAGCTTACAACGTCAAAGTTATCAGGGATTCAATTAGTATTCACTAATAGGTCAGATGAACAGTGGCCTCCATCCCAAAAGTAGTCTCTTTATGTATTTCTGTTTACTGCCCTGACATTCCACTTCAGCACGATGGGTCGAACTTTTTCTTTAGCCACAAATTGAAACATTAATATTCCTCTAGGTTTTAGTAGCATTGTCATATGACAGGGTTTTAATGTTGGGAATATACTTTGGCCATTCTGGTCAATATTGGGCGTTGTCATTCTTGTTCATTTATACTACAAATGTTCTATGTGAGGTTCGTAAATTTAACCAGGTTTTCTTTACATATGCATAAGGAAATCTATCAACATAGTGTGTGAGGTTGTGTGTGTGCTCCAAATATTATTGCTATCTCATCTTAGTTGTTACCATACAGTAATGGTGAACAGCTTCGTCTTTTTGTCGGTTTTTATAGAATTTGATCCTTAGTCAAAGCTAGATTGTGCAGCTAGGTACTTTAATTCTTCTGGGGGCGTACTCGGTGTAACGGTTATGATAGTAGGAAATGGACACGACAAACACGAGTTCAAATCCTAGACGAAGATGTTTGCGTTTCCCTTCGTGCTAATTCCCTTCGGAAAAGCATGAAACTCACCCAGGGAAGACTGGGTTCTTTTTTTAGTCTTTATAAATCAACCAGAAGGCAAACTGAATTTAAACGAACTGTTTTCGCTTAAAATTTGACCTTGTGTCACATCTTGTTCGTAGCGGAGGGGTTGGATGGATACGGTTTTAAAATTGGAGATTTAAAAAAAAAATATTTCTGAAGTGGACAGGCTGAAAAAGGTTAGGAAGCACATCGGTTAAAAGGTTGTGATAAAGACAAGTTGGCGCTTTTATTTAATATCAACCAATGTACACTCTCTTCACCCAACACCATCAGAGATTAGTAATTATTCTAATATTTTTTTAATTAAGATCTTAGAATAAAAAGAGGCAGCGCTTTGCATTTATTAATCAATACGTACAATTATTTTCCTTTGTTAGTCTCCATTACAAATTATATAGTCTGTTAATGAGGCATGATAATTGAAAATACTTTGGGTAGAATTTTTTTTTTTTTTGTCTCTTTCTCTTTTGGGCCAGACAAAATCATTAACCGGTGAAATACTTATTCAAAGTTTCGAGAGAGAGGGAGAGAAAGAAAGAAACGCACACATGTTGTCAAAGAGTCTGTCTAATGAAGTTGTTTGCCTTGAACATGAAGGCTCCTTATAAGTTCGTGAAAGCAACAGCTCTTCTTCAAGAATTTCATTTCACTTGTGTAAACATCATTTGCAGACGAGACTTCTTTAATGGTGGCAGTAAAAGAGAATAAAAAGGAAAGAATGTTTGTGTGGGTGGGTTTTCGTCAGCGGAATAGGGAGAATACTTTTTACCAGTCTAAATTATTTCACGACATAAAACAGCAAAATTCTTAAAAGAAAAAAAACCCCCAGTAATTTCGAGTAATAAATGAAATAGATTAGTAAACAAACAAAAAAAAAAAAAAATTAAAATTAAATCTAAAATTCTTCAGACGAATGCAGTTTTGCTTTGAGATTATTCGTTTTTAGAATTAATGGTCTTCAGTTTTAAAGTGACAAACCAGCAGGTTGAATGAACAATGTTACACGAAATCCAATCTCATTACGATTCATTACCTTTTCATCGTGACTCCTTACTGAGTGGACGTGGTGGTGAGTGAACTTTGTGACCTTTTGAGATATTTTGAAGACCCTACAAACCATGCTTATATAATAAAAACACAGAACGTGTCAAATTTTTCATTTGCATGCTCTTTTTGGTATGACCATGTGCAACGGCTCTATATGATAACACAGTGATCCTAAAAAGAACTAAGCAGCAAAAACACAAAAAAACTAGGCCAGCAGTAGAGGGCACTCTCTCTCTCATTATAGCATAAGGCTAGTTGTACGAGACATCTATTGAAAATTGAACCCACGATCAATGGTCTGCTAACTAACCACTCAAAGTGCCCATCTTTTCCGAGCTGTATGTGACAATTATTTTATTTTTCATCTTTCTAAATGAATTAAAGAGTTCTTTATAGGAGCCTGTTTTCTTTTAAAACAACCACTAGACTGTCGAACAATTGGATAGGGAAACATTAAAAAAAGTGTAAGGAAGCCCAATAAGTATGTAACAAAAAATCATAAAAATCACCCTGCAGTTTAAACTGATAAAATGAACTATTTGTCAAAAAAAAAAAAAAAGAGTAGAAAAGTTCTTGGCCTGACCAAGAAAAGAGAAATCATTCTTATTCAAGGATTTTAAAAAAATCTTCAGAGTGTGTTCAACGACAAGATGAATATGTAGAGTAGCCGGTCAGTTTCGTAGTTTTTAATCATTGCCCTTATTCATTAATATTTCAGTATTCACTTGTATATATTTAGATATTAGCATTTATCACGTCAAGCCCCCCCCCCCAAAAAAGAAACAAAAAAACCCTCAAAAGTAATGCCATTCTATTTCTAACGTATTTAACCAACCCCACAGCTTTGGGCAAGATGTGTTACAAGGCCGACTTTTAAAGTTGGTTTGAATTAAGATTTTTCCTTTTCCTAGATTGGTTGCTTATCTAAGAGTAAAGAACCCAGTTTATTATTATTATTAACTTGTTAAACTTAGTTGGCAAATTAACTGCCTCTTGTCATAAAAAAACCCATCAAAATAAAAATAATATCCTCTTAACAATTACACCAGAAGTTGACTGTGCTTGAAATGCACAAAGATGCATTGCTTGGCCTATTATTTTATACTTTTAATAAGGAAATTTTTTTTCAGAAATATAAATGTTTTTTTTCTTTTTCTAATGCAATGGAAAAGCTATTTTTCATAATATAAAATCCACGAAAAAGCAACAAAAATCATTAGTAAAGGAAAATAACGGAGCATTGTTGAAAAGAAAGATTTTCTATTTGTGCCTTAAAGTGGATTTCTCATTGTTTACAAAAACTAATAAATTCTCACTGAAATGATTGAAGAGCACAGTTCAATAACAGAATTGGATTGAATAGTATCCTCATCCAACCACCACAGTCAAAAGTAATTGGTCATTGATGATAAAATAAAAATGAAAAAATAAACTAAAACTGAAAAAGAGCAGCCATTTTGACACAAGCTCTGGGAGAACAATTTTCCCCATCCCTGCCCACGTCTCAGTTATTTTAACACCTTCTCCCAATTCCCTCACACTCATATTCATTGGGTACCGGTGCCAATATTAATGCAACACAACAGCAAATTTTCTTCCGTGTTGTTTTTTATCTTCATTATTATTATTATTATTTTTTTTTTTTGCGTGCATTTTGTTTGCAATAAATGGTCAGAGTTGTCCAGGACTAAGAGCTTTTGATCAGAGCAATTCATTATATTTCTTAATTGTGCAATTTAACACTGTACATTTGAGCACTTATTCTGATTAAAATGCAAAGACCGCCCCCACCTCCCCGCTTCCATTGCTTTTCTTTGCACATATCTTATGTGAGCATTGTTATACTTTTAGTTGTGCCAAAAGCATTGTTGAGATTTTTCTTCACCCAATCCAATTTACAGTCAAATCCTGAGTGTACGTATATGATGAACCATAGGCAAAAGTTCATGTTTGGACAGGAGACAAATGAGATTTTAAATTCAACACTTTCCCTAATAAATGTGTTAGCATTTAGTCTATATTTTATTTGTTTGTTGTTTGAGGGAAAGCCAAGTGCTCATGACACATCACAAATTAAGAAAATTGAAAATGAACCTCTTGCAGAAATGGAGTGAATTCTTCTTTTACTTTAATAATAATAAATCTCAGTAAGCTATTGTCAATGGATATAAGGATTTGGAAAATAGAACTCAAAAAGAAAAAAATGACGGGAAAGTTCCGTTCAGTACAAGATGGAAAACTCTATCAACCTAGTCTACCTAAGTTCTGCAAGTCAGTTTCTAATTCTAGGACTAGTTTGTTTACCAATTTGGAATTATCATTCATTAAATGAGAGGGAACCAAGATAGTCTATTAAAAATTCTAAGAATGCTTCCATTTAAGATAAGAATAGATGCAGTAAACACAAGAAAATATAATCACCCCGGAGATCATTTTAAAGCTATGGGTATGGGTAAAGAATATAAATAGGATTTTAATATAGAATTAGCAGTTTATTTCAACTGAATATTATTTTTTTTAAAAATCAAGAAAGTAGCATTGAAACCTTTCATAATAATAGCAACAAACAAAAGCAGCTTGAATATTTGGTTGGTTTGAATGAAATCAAAGAATCTAGAAGATATACTCATGTGACAGGGGCAATTCTGCCCCGAAATAGGGATGATAATAATAATAATAGTATTAATAAAGAGAGATATGCTGTAAAATAGAAACGGCAAGTGAAAAAATATCATGTGATAATCCTTTCTTTGCTGTTGATAATAATTGTTCTAAAGAGTTTTATTTGTAAAGTTGGAAATATAATCCGTATTGATTACAGAAAAAAACGTAACTTTTAAGAATAAACGCTATTCTCAATAAAATATGTTTATACGAATTGTTTATATCAGAAAATAGACGCAAAAAAAATCACGATATGAAATTGTACTTTGGGCGATGTCAGAAGGTGGCACACGCGCTAGAGGACGGATGAATTAATTATGCGTGATTGGCGGGAGGCGAAGATATTCTCAATAAATAAGCCTCACCTCGAGCCGATGGATAGTTTGTTTTTGTTTTTTGTTTTTTTGCTGTGACAACCGGGGCGATTACTTCCGGTCTGTACCGTGTTAGTCGACGTTTAAGAGACGGCCGAACTCCGGCGTGAGGAAATCATCTCTGGGCGGATGTGATGTCATCAACCCGTCTGAGATTGAATCAGGCGTTCTGCGTGCGCATGTGTCGTTGACAAGCGCGACAAGCGAAAATAACTAAACAAGCTGCTAAACCGAAAAAGGTTAAGACGAAAACCACCTTCTCCAATAACCAACACTCGATGTATTGTTACTGTTATTATCTAAATTAAAAAAAAAAAAAAATAACCAAACCCATCTGATTTTAGGAAAGTTTATTATTTTTTTTTTTCTGATGCTAACACGATTCCACACGATTCCAGTCCGACGATCCTACTGGTGGACCAGCAGATAATCTTTGGACCCGATAACCGTTCAACATGATCAATCACAACATGGGCTGTTGAGAGGATCCCTAGAGAATTAGGTATAATCTCTAACACTGGACCCTACAAAATCACGGCCGAAATTGTGAAGGGCGGCAGTCCAATGGGGTTAGGTTACGGAGTTACATCAGTGGCGAAGTGTCGAAAAGTCGTTGTTACATTAATGGTTGCCGTGACAAGGATAGTTACACTCAATCTTACTTTGTGAAGGATCTTTAAAGAAATACAAAAAAACAAGATCAATTTTCCAAATTGCATATAGGGTTGAGTTGTTGCTATTCTCAGTAATTAAAACCAAAAAGACTGAGGAATTAAATTATGATATAAGAAACAGGATATTATCCAATAATTCTATCAAGAATGCAACACTACCATTTACCTGAATTTATGTTTGACTTGACTTTGTTATGTTTATTAAAGTTATGATAAATTTATATAAAAGTTTCTTATTCCAGTACTTTGAAATACTTAACTAAACGCCGTTAAGTGTCATTTAATATTAGGCATCTTATAAATTCATGGCATTTCCTCATTTAACCGTGAAAATAATTAAAAAATAATGTTCATCTTGAATGCAGACCCCACAAAATTATCATTCAATTGCAAATTTGACTCAAAAATTACATAAGCAATTTTAAGTGTATTACTAAAAATCTCAATAATGACATTTTTGCGGTTATGATGACTATATATATATATATATATATATATATATATATATAAATAAAATAAAAATTGTAAAAAAATAGGTTGATTTTTTTATGCGATCATTTCTTGATTAATTAATTTATTTTTATTCATTACTCAGATTCAAGATGAAATTTAAGGTTTCATTTAAAGGATTTATTTTTTTCTAAAATTCTACTAACAATACAAATACAAGGAACAAGAAAAATTATTTGAAATCTCATAATAATCATTAACAATACTTTTATCGATTTATATATATATATATACACAGTTATTCTTATATTTTTTAGCAATTGGGTTAGTTTTTGAGTGTCAGAAGATACATTGATTAAGCAGAGATCTAATCACTATTAATGTCTCTTGAAAGCAATGAGTAATTCCATTTTCTTAAGAATATTATTGTCTACTTTAAGCTTTGTTATAATTTAACTGCCAATATTATGTGATTAACAGATGAGGGATAAGAATGGAGAAATTATGTGAATAAGACTAAAAGGCTGATTATTGGAGCTAAAATGAAAACATCTGGTACCTATCCCACTTACATCTGAATTCTTTTAGCAGACATTTCTAACTTCTAATCACCTTTACAATATTCTTAAATGTTTATTGCAGTTTTTTTTTAATTTATTTTTTAACTGGACATTCTCCTTTTCATTCACTTGAGTGAACATTAATGATTATCAGATTATCTCTACGTCTCATAAAAAAATAGTTGAAATGTTAGTCATAATTTTCATTTACATGAAAATTATGTATTTTTTTAGCGGTGGGGTCTACAGTAAAATATAAAATCATTAGAAAAACTGTATTATAACTGTTAGTGTACGTTTCATTATGTCTTTAGTGATATCAGCGTCTTTCTTCTCTTGCCCATAAAATTTATCAGATAGTTTTGTTTTACTAGAATTACGTGGTGCATTCAATAAGTTTCCAGACTTTTTTGTACAGGCATTTAAAATTGTCGTAGACTCTTGAAAATTCACTATGTTATTGCTATACATCTTATGAGATGACTGACCAATTTTTATGATTTCGGCTTCAAATGAACAGATACAGCAGGAATACACCCTACTAAAGCTTGATTGTCACAGCCGGTGAATTTCAAAAATGCAATCTGTACGTGAGGACACTTTAGAAGAACGATATGCAAAAAAATTGTTTTAAATTTGGAAAAAATGCCACAGAAACGTATGGAATGCTTCAGACTGCTTTTCGACCATCTTGCATAAATCGAGCATCAGTTTTTGAGTGGCATAAGAGATTCAAGGAAGGCACGGAGTCTGTAAGAGGTGTGGGAGGAGTAAGGAAGTCAGAACACCAGAGTTGATTGGCCAAAGGGTTAGGATTACTATGCTGAGGTTTTAAGGGAGTTCAGGAAGAGATTCCTAGGGAAGAGGCCAGCACTCTTCAAATCGGGCCAGTAGCACTTCCAACAGAACAATGCACTAGTCCACAACCCCATCCTTGTCACAGACTATTTGACCAAGATGGGCATCAAAACAGTTCCTCACCCTCCCTATAGTCGAGACCTTGCTCCCTGGGACTTTTGCTTATTCCCTAAGACCAGAGGCTGTCGTTATAAGACAATCGAGGAGATGAAAGAGGCTGTGACGTAGGTCATTGACACGCTCACACAAAAGGACTTCCATGGGGCCTTCCAGGAGTTGTTGGAACAGCACAACAAGTGCATTGCAGCCGGACGAGGTTACTTCGAAGAGAACTAGAGTTTCATGTATGTACTATCAATAAAAGTGCCCATACGAAAAAAGTCTGGAAACTTATTTAATGATCCTCGTATTAAAAGAAAAACAAGCAAAAGAATGAAGGATAAATTCCGTAGCAATAATCCACATAAATAAAACACGGCGTATCCCTTTGTCTGTCTAACACTTTCTTTAAAGTCAATCTCTCCAAATTGCCCTTCTCTGTGTATTTACTCTTCGTGGGTAGGATGTGACACAAGGTCAGTTTTTTTGGTAGAGTAAAGCTGGTTTGAATTCAGAGTTTTCCTTCTCCAAGATTGGTTATCTCTCCACGGCTAAAGAATCCAGTGTGCTCTACTATTTACCCATATCAGAGAGTAGAACAAAAGAATTCGTGTCATCAATTCCATTTCCTAGTTAAACTAAACCCAACTCCATATAATGGACTATTCCAATGACAGTAGAAATAACATCAACTGTTATTTTAACTTGAAAAAGAAATAAATTTCTGAAATCATTTTGGGTATCTGATAGATGACTTTTATAGCCGCATTGTAAAATATCAATTCATTAAAACAGGGTGTCATTTTTATTTTACAACATAGGTAAACTAATAATAATCAAGATATAAAATACAACAAGGCAATACTAACATAATAAACAATAAAATTTTTGTCAAAATAATTTCTACACATAATAGCTAGAATACAAACATTATGTGAGTAATAATCATTTGTCGTTAAAAAGAAAAACTAAAGTGGGAATATAATAAAAATACTGTTCAATATATTAATCTCAACGGTTTAAAAAAGCTATTTTTATTGGCCATGCGGTTACACGAAGTAATTGGTAATGAATTATTGTTTGAAGCATGAATAAAAATCGAACAAATAGTGTTATTAAGAATAATGACATTGATGTACACGATTATTATTATTTTTTAAATACTATGAAAAGAGAACCAATGTTGATAGTTAAAACAAATAAATAATGAAAGCAATATTGAGTGGAAAATGCCTTTTGAATAAAACGTTGATATATTCATTATAAATCAGTTGTAGAAACGGTGTAAAAGGGTCTAATATTGATCCGTGAGGGTTGAAAGAAAGTCTGAAGAATAAGTGAAAGCTTCTTCTCCCCAGAAGACAAAAGAATGACAAGATTTGGTCACTCAGCTGCTACTGCCACTACCACTCTCACTCCTACTTTTATCATAATCATCATTAGTATTATTCTTTATATCATCAGGCGAATGCCCGTGTTTCGACTATTCCTTTTGTCTTCTTCAGAGATAAACAAATCTTTAACTGCAACTGCTAAATGTTGCAGCCAGTATGTTTGTGTGTGTGTGTGTGTGTGTTTGAATAGAGTTCTCCCAAAAATCTAGACGGAGAAAGATAAAACAAGACAATCCTTAGAGACTCCATATTAAGAAAAAATCTTATATAAAAAATATTTTCAGGAGGCACATTTATTTTTACAAAAAGAGGAGTATTGTAAATATTTCTATTCCTGATAATTTAACTATAACAACAATTGATATTTTTATGACTATTTTGATCTTTGTCATACACCTATTATTAATATAAAAAATATCCGTTGTTTCTTCTGTTATCAACAGACTAATATCATCACTATTTTTAATGAGTTTTTAATTTATAAAAAAAGTCAAATTAAACTTATATAATAGAAGTATTGAATATATATATATATATATATATATAGCTTTTATTTTGCAGCAAAGAAAACATGATTTTCTAAATAACTCAATTGTCAAAAGATCCTTTTTTTTCCTCGATTCATAAAAAAAAAACAATGATAGGATAAAAGCCAAAATTAATAAGAAGACTATGTAAACACTAGGTGTTTCCTAGTTTATATATATATATATATATAAAATGAAATTCCAATTTTAACTTTTAAAGCTATATCTATATTTGTTTTACACACTTGGCCCTTTTCTTTTGCTATAAGTTGTACACAAAGCAAGTTTATGCTCCTGTTTTTTTTTAATGAAAATGCAAGTTTGGTTTAGATTCTAACAAATGAAATTCTTAGCGAGAGTAATTTACAAAGCTCTTTGCTTCGATGTGGCACAAGGCCGAATGAATGGGGTGCCCAATGAGACTTGAACTCACTCGTGTAGGTTTGCTAGTCTAGCTTGCTAGCGAGAGTGTGTGTGTGCAATACCATAAGAAGAGTGCACCAAGAACAAACTTGCAAAATAAAAGTATTCGGGCAAAAAACTCTCTTTGCTTGACCTTCACAGTGAGGATTAAAGTGTGGTTTCTGTTCATCTCCTTCAGCCATATTCTTGTCTTCAGACAGGAAGTAGCCGAAAAAAAATGTGGTGAGCCTGGTCCTATGGGATTCTAACCCTGCTGTAACACCTTCTCCATTGTACCATGAGGTGTAGAAGGATTAGAATAGTCCAATGACACTGGTTACAGGAATCTTTATTTGTTTAACAACATATCAACTCCGGGCTTATTTAATGCCCAAATTTGATTTGTTTCTAAATATTTGATTACAATCCAAACTATTTTCAGGGCTTCAATGAACTTTTTTTTTATATGTCTATAATCATTTGTTTGCAAACAGTTATATGATATCAAGTATTCCTATTTAATACTAATAAAATTAATACAAATGATATTCATACAACATATTGATACAGTTAAGTATTTCTATTTAATAATAACTTCTTTGTGCTCAGTTCTATGGTTTCAAGTAGCTATTGTTTCAGCTAATAATAATAATAATAATTCTTAGTAAGCAATTATAACTTCAGGTAATTATTCTTAATACAAGTAATTTGTACATGATTATAAGATATTAAGTATTCCAATCTAATACAAATAATTTTCAAAAGGATCTATTTGAACCATACATAGGATCCTACCACCCCAGGTCAGAGTGGACATAAGAGTGAAGGGGTGACTCCATACTCTCCAGAACTTTGAAACTGAAGCCTGTAATTTACTGTCAACAGCTAGTTATTTTGGGATTTGCTCACATGTACATGGTTAAGTAGATACTTCGTTCATATTTTCTTGTTTATTCATATCATTCTCTTATCTAGTTTACTAATAAAAATGGCTTTTCTGGCAATAATAGCAATATCATTAATGCCATATAATAACAATTAAAGGTAATGATGGCAGAAGGAAATAATGAATAAAACCTCACTTGTGCTGTCATTTTTAATTCTTTGAGATATCTCCGCAAAAAGCTTTATAAACCACATGGTGTCATGGTTTCTTTTCTCCTGTTTCATTAAAACCAAGAAATATTGCCAACCAAGGGCAGACACCACACCACACCACACCAAACAGGCTGAGAACTCACAAAGAAAACTCAGTTGTTTTAGTTGATAATACTGCATCTTAGAAAAGGAATCGAAAGTCCTGACCCTGTCTGTATTAGTCTCATAGAAAAACTTATAAGTTGGGAGTGGGATGGAAGAGATGATGAAGTAAGAATTCTGGGTAAAGTTGTGGGTTCCCTGGAAGGAAGAAAATGGGATCTAACCCACTACCATCCCTCAGTTTGAAAGCCTTAATAAAATGATTTATCATTTTTAAAAAGTTGTTTGAGTGGAGAGTGAGCCTTAAATTAACATAAATAATCCTCCTAACTGATTAATCTACATATAGTGCAGTAATTCAATTGAAAATGAATGTTGCCAAATGGATACATGATGTTCTTGGAAATATCAAGTCATAGAGAGTTTGCTCAGAGGTTAAAGGTTAACATTAGAGAACATCAAGTACTTAGGTTTAACTTTTTATCATGGAAAACTCTAGTTTCTTTCTCTCTTTGACTTTGGTTAGGAATTTGTCAATATGTTGTATGAATATCATTTGTAAATATAAATAATATAGCTAATAAAAGCAGTTTCTTTTTACTTATATTTTCAAGAAATTATACTCTCTAATCCTGGGAAAGGAGTAGTGCCCTCCTCTACACCTCTGTGTAGTAGTTATTGAAAAGGGGGCCTTCTGGTTGTTTTATATAATCTAAAGATATTCTTTGGGGTCATCAAAATAAGTATTATGTTTAACTGATTGATGAAATAACATCATATCAATCCAAGTAGATAAAAGATAGTAGAAATTTTGGTTTAAATATTTTTTAAAGATAAGATTTGAGGCAAATTCTAGAAATCAATTCTAATATAAAAGGTTGAATTGTCCAGAAGAAATGGAATCATAGAAAATTATGAAAACAAAAAAAAAAAAATCATTTTGTTCTAGAAAGTGACTCATGACAATCAATAGTAAATCAATAAAGAATAATTTCTAATTCTGGGATCAATAATTATCAATACAAAACATATTTATTTTCAGTGCACTTTTGGAGACTTCAAGGACACATCATAATCTGAAAAACCTACAGTAAAAAGTTAAAAAACAAAAATAAAGAAAAAAATTAATAAATAAACAAATTCATGACCATAAAAAGAGCTGTTTTCATTTCTTTGTTTTGAATTGGGTCCAGAAGATGGAGTTAGTCTGGGAAGAAGTTTTATTGGTGAGATACACACATAGACAAGATGTGTTTAGAAAGAAGAATATAATAATCTAAAAGAGTGTCATCAACAAAATCAAGAATAATTTGCAAGAATAAAAAACCAAACATTAAGAAAAAAAAGGACTTAAACAACAAAAATTCTTAAAGAATTTTTTGTAATTCAAGTCCTTTTTTCTTAATGTATTTAATTTAATGAGAATTAAAAAAGATTAAGAACCAATTAATCAAAACAATAATATTCAATTTATTTAACAAGTGGGAAAAAAATTGATGGGATCTTTATTCCAGTGAACAAAAAATGAATTACTTTTATGATTTAACCTGAATATATTTTTAAAGTTTTTGGTTTTTTTTAACTTTATATATTTGTTAAACATTTCCTTTAAAAATATAATGCTAAACCAAAAACTCATTTTGCACTCGTAAAGAAAGAAAAAAAAAAGAACAATTATACAAGAATGCTATTCTATAACAATTCTATATCAGAATATGTATTATTCAGGGCAAAAATTTACTTTCAGCACTTGGAATGATTTCAGAGGTGAAAACTTTTACTTTTCTAAGTTAGAAAAAAAAAAAAATGGATGGGTGGTGTTTAAAAAAATAGTTTCAAAAAGAGCAACATTTTTTTCCTTTTTTTGACTGGTCATAAGGAGTTAAAATAATCATTAAAACTAAAATGAAAAAGAAAGCATTGCATCTTTTCTCCATCAGAAATTGCCAATGGATGATTATTTGAATAAAACTAGATCAAAATCAAAGAAAGTCTAAAAGATTATTGAAAATAAGAATCTCATGGTGCATGTGTTGACTATATATATATATATATATATATATACATACACACACACACTTATGTATGTATCTATTTAGACATAGCAAAGTGAATGTGTGTATATCTATAAATACCAAAGTAAAAGCAAACATATGTAGACATTTGCAGAGATATATGTAAAAAGTTTAAGTATTCATGAATATACCTACAAATATGGATATAACTGTATACAACAGTGCATACATACAAGTATAAGTCTTCACAAGCGCACATACATACATGTGTATGTGTGTACCAAGTGCACATACATACATGTGTGTGTTCCAAGAGCACATACATACATGTGTGTGTTCCAAGAGCACACACATACATGTGTATGAGCGTACATTGAAAATATTCTTATTGGCAGTTATAAAGATCAATTGAAAAAGAAATCTGGACAGATTATGGGATATTTATGGAGAAAGAAATTTACCATCATTGTAGGCATTTTCTTAGCAATTTTCTCAAGATGAACAAAATATGCAAATTTTTTTTTCCCCCTTCCCAGAAAGCCAAGTCATAGCATAACAGTCACCTGAAGAACTTTTCTCAAAGAACACTTTCTCTCCTTTTATATGAGAAGGAGAAAAGGCCAAGGTATTAAAAAATAAATATATAAATGTGGGGCATTTCTGATATTTTCTCACAATTTTTTTTCTCTCTTTCTTTGATAAAAGAACATTTCTAAGACGCCTCCACGTAACTGAAAAAAATAAATATATACATTAAGACACTTGAGCTGAAAGCCAAAAATTACTTCAACCAAAATTTTATATAAATCATTAGAAAATTGCTCAGTTATCTGTACCTTCAAAAAGAGGAGAAGTAAAGGATATATATCTTTGAAAAAAAGAAAACACTAAAAAATATATTTGAAAGACCTGCAAATGAGGTGAATTATGATCATTTAATATCCATACAAAAATCATGGAGAGAACAAAACAATGATGAGTTTAAAACAAGCTTCAGTTTAAAAAATATTCTTTAACAATGCCCTATAGGAAAATAATTTTTTTTTTTTTTTTTGCATCAAAACTGCAATGTTCTTAATAAACCTCCATCTCCACAAAAAGAAATCTTTAGAAATATATTTAAGAAGAAAAAAAAAAAGTAACTTTAAAAATAAGTAAGGTTCTATAACATAATCTATAAGAATCTTTATATCCAATGAGAATAACCAGTTGTAAATCTTTGTAATCTTAAAAAGATTTTACAATTTTTGTAAACGAATCTGGCTCATCTTCAATCATTGGAATGGAATAGAAAGTGCTATTCTCCACTTTTCAAGATTTGGGTGATGATAGCTCTTTACAGGTTCTTCTAACAGTAGACTAGGAATAACCAAGACTATTCCTGAAAGAGAAAGTAAAGACATTTCTTTTGTCCTTCTCCTAGACAGGTTGCACACTACTTAGTTATTTTACTCATGTTCTTAGTGAGATTGTGGAGTTATCTACTTCATAGTTTGATTTGTCCTTCCCTTGATCGCTTACACTGCTAAGGCCAAATAACCCAAGGAACTCTGATATTTTACCCCTAAGTGAGAAAAGACGTGGATCTATGCTTTTCCAAAAGTTCTAAGTAAAACGTTCTTTGGTTAGAATTTCAACTTTGCTAAACATTTACATTCCTCAATTGGTAACCTTTATCTCAAACTGCACTTCTCCTCAACATTAAAAAAAAAATTAAAGAATATATCAAAATAGTAAATGAGCATATTTTACTAGCATTGCGTGTGTGTTTTTCCTAATTGTTACAACCGTCTATTAGTTACATTTTCATATTCTTCATTCATCATCATCATCATGTCATGCTGGTAGCATGGATATCCCTGACCCACTCTCCCCACTTTTCCCAATCGTTCATTGCCTCTGGCAGGTCTTCTGGACTACATCCCGTATCCTCACATAGTTGCTGAATGTATCTTCGTGCTGGTTGTCCTGCTTTTGCACGGCCATGTATGGGGGTCCATAAGAGTACATCTCTTATGAGTTCGTCCCTGCTTCTCCAGCAGTGTCCTGCATGTCTGGTTCATCTAACTTGAATAGTTTTCGTGATAGGAGGCAGGTGGCCATTAATGTCTCAAAAAGACTGGATAATTCCTTCAAATTAAATAAAATAAAAAAAAATCTAACTAAATTGCTATGACAGCAACTGAAATATCTTTAAAAAAAAAAGAATCTTCTAACTACATTGCTATGACAGCAACTGAAATATCTTTAAAATTTTAAATATTTTTTGTACAATATCAGCAAAGATTAAAGTGGGTTATTTTATTATCAACACTCCCTTACTAATATAACCGAAATTAATATTTCAAAAACACCCCCCCTCCAAAAAAACCCAAACCTTTCAACTTTTCATTTTTGTCTTACCCACATAATGATATGAACTGGAATCAATTTATCATCAGTGAGGTGACGCCCAAGGTTTATTTTAATACCTTCAACAATCCTTTCACTTTTTAAATAAGAATAATGTTTGGTTCAAGTTTCACAGTGCATTTATTTTTCTTCATATAAAACTAATTTTTCCTTTGTGTTTTAGAAATTTTTGAAAGAAGAAAAAATAAGAAATGACGAAATGAAGTTAAAAGATACTTCAGAGAGAAAAAAAGAGAGGAGAAAAACAAATTGAAAAAAAAGGAGAGGTTAATTTTGGGGAAGAGTTGTGTTTTGTGCTTATTTTGTTTGCTGTTAGGGACTCCCTTGCCGACCAATCAACCCAGGGAGATGTTTTTCAGCTAGTGAAGTGATTCTTTCCTGACCAGATGTGCTAGCCATTAGTTAAAGGAGAGAAGAAGCAGTCATAATAACAATTAAAAGAAGACACAGACATAAGGAATAACTTTACCATTCACTCATGGTTATATAATTCTAATTTGCCACAACAGCTGAGAGAGAGAAAAGCCCCTAAAGAACCCAGCACACACTCTTGATATTAATACAAACACGATAAAACTTCTCAGACACACATATGCTTCAATACTTCAATATGCTTCAATTAGGTATGCACAAAATTTCTCAGTGAAAAACTAGTTTTTAACTTGGCATTCCAGAGTTTTCCTAAATTTTATCATTGGTAATACACTTTTTAAAAATTCATTTTTTGGGAAATAAGTTTGGTTAACATAGCAAAATATGATTGGAGTGGGGAAAAAAAACGAAAAATCTAGTTAAGAATTAAAGGAATTGAGGTCACTAGTGATAGTTTGTGAGAAAAATCCCCCCCTAAAAAAAACTGGTCTATTCAATCTTCAAAAAAAGGAGTGCTAACTATTTTTGCACATATCCACAAACGATTGTGATGGATAATTTAACGAGTAAATTCATAATCAACAGTTATTTGCAGTTCAAATATTATGTTAATCTCCTTATGAGTTCAATGGTTAACTGTGTATTGAGCAATTACAAGAAAATATATAGAATATCATTCTTTCTCTTCACTCATTAAACAAAATTTGAATGACTGCAAGTGAACATAACTTATGTTATGTTCAAATATTTTTTAAAAGTTAGGATAATAAAATGAAAGCTTCAACTGATTTTTGATCAACATCTTTTTTTTTTTTTTGTCTGCTTTACAATCTCTTAAGTGATTTACAGGAATACACAAATTGGCTGTACATGTGCATACCCAGTTATATGCAGAAAAAAACACACACACACACTTGTGCTGAATACAGAAGTAAATGGATACACATAAATGGAGCCAGATTTGGGGTAAAATAAACCTTTATAAGCAATTTAGTGTCAATAAGATCAAATAGCAACTATAAAGTGTTAAACAGCTAAAGAGGTCAAAAAGGATATTTGGAACTGGTTTTTTGGATCCAAATTTTTTCTAGGTTTTATAGTCAAGAAAAGAGGTGGGGGAAAAACATTGAAGAACAGATGACAAAACCATCAAAAGTGTCTACCAAAAAAAAAAAAAAAAAAAAAAAAAAGTAAAGGGGTCTCTTCATTCTTCTCTCTCATAAACACACATTGTGTGTGGGGTAAGAAGATAAGGGTATATCCATCTGTGATAGCTAGAGGTCATGTTACTTTGAGGCAATTTGGTCCCAGAGTTTTCCACTGCTACCAACTCTTAAAATAAAAAGAATTAGGAAAAAAAAACAACAAATAACTAAAACATCTTTCTTCAGGCTTGCCTTTCTTTTCCTTTCTTCTCTTCATGACACAATAATTCGATCCAATCGGCTGATATAATGGCTTTACTGCTGTTGCAGAAATTTTCTCCACCCCCAAGGAAAAAAAAAACTAACCCGGGTAGAAAGACATCATAGAAAAATAAAAGGAAAAAACATGACAAAGAAACATAAATGCCCACATATATATATATATATATATATATATATATATATATGTATTTAATGCTTTTTCTAAGAGGATATACTTTGGTTTGAATATATGTAAGAACAAGTCTTGCACAATTTTATGCTCAAAGAACTTAACACAGAAGCATCTTTATTTACAGATGTTCAAATCAGTACAATTTCCCCCCTCCAACAGACGTGACACATGTATCTATGTTCTTACATAAAATAGACAATCATTATTGTAAATGTATGGCGATCCTCAACCATGCTGCATTTAGTACTTTGTAGGACTACTTTTAAGCAATATGAAAAAGAATGATTTTATTACAGGAAAATGAAACTTAAAACTATTTACATCTCTTGAACTTTACCTGAATTAATAAGTCTAACACTGGATTATGTATATCAATAATTAATATAATAATTATAACTAATATAAACTGTTGTGTTATTACACAACAGTTTATTTTAATTCTTCTTAATTGGACACAAGACCATATAAGGAGACCATTACACAACAGTTTATATTAATTCTTATTAATTGGACACAAGACCATATAAGGAGAAAATGGATGAAGAAAACTGCTTACCAACTAAATGAGCATTAAAGATCCTTGTTTTTATCTAATTACAAGCACCAATGGTTTGGTTTGGTTTGCTTAATGGCATATCAATCTTCATGGGTTATTTAATACGAAAGCCATTCTTGTAGGACTGTAGAGGTATTGTTTATAAGTGGGGGGGGTTCATACCTTTCACAGGAGTATTAGTTCAAAAGTGAACATTAGTGGGTGATTGGAGCTCAAACTCAAT
Source organism: Sepioteuthis lessoniana (assembly GCA_963585895.1). Classification (NCBI taxonomy): domain Eukaryota; kingdom Metazoa; phylum Mollusca; class Cephalopoda; order Myopsida; family Loliginidae; genus Sepioteuthis; species Sepioteuthis lessoniana. The sequence continues at coordinate 109,964,201 of OY757907.1, forward strand.
GTTGCAATCTAACACTAGGGACAGTGTAATTATTCCATAAGCTTAGAATAATAATTAAAAATTACTATATATTTAATATTGATTAAAGAAACTAGTCTTATAGATACACTAGTAATAAAATATAGATAAAATAAAAATTCTTAAAGAAATAATGGAAAGAAAGCAAGAGAAATTTTTTTATTGTAGAAATACGAGTAAATCATCCAATTTTTTTTTTAAATATGGAATCATAACACAGAAAAAAAAGCTATTTCCAATCAAGTGTGCAACTTATGAGGTTCTGTATTCCCACACTTGATCAGAGAACTTCTCAGAGGATATAAATATTGAATATTATCGAGTACTTCCCCTTATGTATTTATTAATAATAATAATAATGACTTTATAAATACAATGTAGCCTTTAAACTAGTAAGTATTTAAGTGAAGCTCCCTTTTCAATAGCTACTACACCAAAGTGTAAGGAGGGCGCTACTCCATTCCCTGGATTGCTCCACTTTACTCTTGATCCTTACCTTATAATGCTGAGTGTTAAGCAAGGCGGCATCAAGTAGGATTTTTTGAGTCTTTGGTATGACTCCACCTGGGATTGAACTCCGGTCTCCCGGACCATTGCTGAACACAACTCATGAGGCCAGGCACCTCTGGTGGTATAATGGTTAGCAAGCTCGACTAGCAAACCTACACGAGTGAGTTCGAGTCTCATTGGGTGCCCCTTTCATATGGCCTTGTGCCACATCTAAGCAAAAAGCTTAGTAAATTACCTCTACTCATAAGGCCAATGGCCTGGTTAAACTAGTAATTACTACAAAATATATAGACTGACTGTAATTGAACATGGGGAAGGGCAGAAAACCTAACTGACAGATTAATCCCTCACTGAGACTACTGTGTTTAAAGCTTTTCAAGGCAAGTAAAGAAATTAGTGCGATATTCTTAAATACTTTCAAAAACATATTGTGTGACTTTATGTTGTTCAAATGAAATGACAAAATAGCATTAATAGTTGGATATTTTTACAATAAGAAAATTTGTATGATGATAAAAAAAAATTGATTTTTTTTTTTTAATATGGCATTGCCAGATGCAGCAAATAATTTAAAATAATTATAGAAAATAGTAAAATAAGGAACAAACTTGTATACAACTTTTTAAAAAAAGTAAAAAAGATACACTGTTAAAATGAGAAGAATATCTGATATGTTATAATTGCAATTATAGAATGAAAAATTCAAACAAATGAAAAATGATTGTAAGCATGGACAAAATTTCAAAAACATTTGTTTGAACGAATGAATGGAGAGAGAGAGAGAGAGAGAGAGAGAAGGTTTTGTAAAAGTGCGATGGTGTTAATGGCCATCCAGTTCTTTTGTCTTAGATTGCTTTGTTCAGTGAATGAACTTGTTTGCCAGAGAAAAATGGCAGACTGTATACTCCATTTTACTATGAATGATGAGTCATTTACAAGTAATTTTGATACAAATACACATGAAGTTTGGATAGGGTTTTATTGAAATGGCAAGTTTTAAAATGGAGAGAAATTCTTAAAAAGTACAAATTAAAAAAAACAACAAAAAAAAAAAAAAAAAAAAAAAACCCCAACAACAACAAAAACATTAAAGTGGGATACTGTCAGATACAGAAATGTAAAAAGAAGCCTTGATCAGTCATGTAATTTATCAGAGAGAAAGTTAAATTAATTCTTTTTTTTTTTTTTGCCTGTCCATTTTAAGATGCTTGATTAAGATGAAAGGAATTGTCAATTATCATGCAATGATTACCAAAGGCCAAATATACATTAATGCCAAATAAACCAGGGCATCTTCTCTTCTGCAAAGAGATATCCTTCATCTTGTTTTTTTCTCTTTTTGAAAATTTTATTCAAATTTAAAAAGAAAAAAAAATGTAAAAGATGGAATGGGAATAGGAAGGAAAGAAAGACAGACAGATTGAAAGAATGAAATGCCAAAGATATTTAATTCTTTTAATAATTCTTGGCATAAAATTCTTTAGAATTAGAAATCTGGAGGAAAATTTTTCTTCACATTCCCCACCATCTTCCTCCTCCCCCTATCTGTCATCCCAGTCTTGTTGGAAACATTGCATTTCCTGAAAGAAAATAGAAGTATGGAATCCTCTTGCAAGTAGATAGAAGTTTTAGAATATTTCTTCTTGCTTCCTTACTGTTGGTCTATCTTCTTTCCTTATAATTATTAGATGTTTGGTTTTTAGAATATGGCATCAGAGAATCATGTGAAATCGAAAGAAGAGTCTAAAGAATGAAAATACATTCTTTATAAATCCTTTATGGTAGGTCTGCAAGTGTTCAGTCTTTGGTAATTAGCAGAATTCTTTGACTTGTCTTCTAATTATTATTATCTTAGTTCACCTTTAATCTAATCTTGCTAAGGAGGTGTGTGTGTGTGGGGTTAAATGGAGAATTGAATGAATTAAATAGACTAAAACTTTTTTAAAATATATTAAACAGAAAACACAGGAGAACCCACTGGATTTGCATTGGAGGGGGGGATATCATAAAACGGTCGTAAAACAAAACACCCCCCCCAAAAAAAATTAAGTAAGATAAATTAATGGGATTTTATATTTTAAGCTCTAAGGAAAATAAAAATTTTTTGTTCCTTTGAATATTTTAATATTCAACCTCAAAAAAGTCAAGAAAATGGTAAATGTACTTTTGAAATAAATAAGGATTGTAGAAATATATATATATATGTGTGAGTGTGTATTCTTCCTTTGTTTAAAGTGATATCAACCTTCGTGGGTTATTTTGTGCCAAAGCCATCATTGTAGAAGGACAGTAGTGGTACTATTTAACCTATAAATGTAATAGTGAGACGAGAGTTTGAACTCACTCATTACAATCTTGCAGTCCTGTACATAAACAACAATACCACTGGGACTACCCTATACATGTATGTAGCGTACTTCAAGAATTCTGTGATAAGGACAGAAAACTTTTGAAACAGATCCACTCAAGGAAATTAAAACCATTTAATACTAAATATATTTTCTTGAAACTTACAAATAGTTTCAATGACCAAAATAAAATGTATTTAGATTTTTAATGATATTTGTAACAGAATTACCACGACCAGAAAATCCGGCGAACACCTACGCACGACATAAGGAAACACTGGCCGAAGTTGTTCACTGGATTTTCTAGTCGTTATAATTCAATTCATAATATAATTCCTCTACTTAAAAAAAGAAAAAAACCAAGATCTATTTGTAATAGATATTTGATTTTAATTTAGGTTTATGGATATATACCTCCAAGCTAACCAAAAAAGATTCACATATGCGAATTCTAAAGTATTTTTAAAATACTTGAGACAGTATATCAAAAAATATATACCCTCAAAGTTAATCTGTCTTAATAAGAACAAAAACAATCAACATTTGTGACAGTTAAAATTTAGATGATTTTCACCAAAGAGAACATTTTCTTTGTAAATTAAGGCATTTACAGATAGAAGAAATATGAAAGATTTTTAAATTAAATAAAAGCAATAAACAAAAACTAGTAAAATAACTGATTGTTATGGCTGTAAAGAGTTAACGTTGTTTTTTTTTTTAGTTTAGTTTAATTTCAACTGCAATTCAGTTAGACAAAAAAACACAAAAACAAAAAAGTTTTGCTCTAAATTTCAGTTTCATTTAGTCTTCATTTCTATGTGAATCAGGCACATAATGTTTTTTTTAAATGTTTCTTAAGATAAAAAGATTTATATTTAAATTTTATAAGTTGAAGTTACGTCATGATATTTTTCTTTGGACAGGGTGGAAATAAAAACAACTAAATGAAATAGTACGATTTCACTTACCATATAGATCGCGTAATATTCCATTTCAGACTCATTAACATATGAGGTGTAATTTGGACAAATGATATTTAGTCGATCTCCAAGATTTACTAAGAGTTTCTGATTTTCTGGCCTAAATCTGAAAAGAAAAAAAAGGAACAAATACTTTGTTATATTTCGACCAAAAAAAAAAATTGTTTTAAGGTGATGAACAAATAATTAAAATAAAATCAAAACATCAAATCTTACAGTAATGAATGGGAAACATCAAGTATTTTATTAAATAGGATAGCTTCCAAATAATTGATCTTTTTTTCAAATTCCCCAAGAAATATGATAGCTTTTACAAAGTTTATGTCTTTTAGAGAACAGTCTGAGAATAGGAGACGGTTATCAATATTGAACAGTTTATTAAAGCTTGAGTATACATTTATGGACAATACAACAAACTTATATAAAACAGAATAATAATAATAATAAATTCATAAATAGACAATGAAAGAAAACTATTCGGATTTTGTCGACAATATTAAATATATTTTTCTTAGGATGATATTTTCGCTATCAATCAAATTAGTGTGTAAAATTGCTTAATCTGGTAATAATATCACTTCAGTATAAGAAATAAATTGATACGCTAATACTCTGAACAATAACTTTAAGAGAAACTGTACTTGATATATCTAAAGATCGATATTTAACTAAAAAAATACGTTTTTCTTTTAACTAATAAACAAAACAATAAAAAACAATTTATTGAAGTTTTGGATGGTAGTAAGTAAAAAGGAATATTTTACATTTTGTTCCATGTTGAATATTGGTCTTTTGATATATTCTGTAAAAAATCATTCTTCAAATTCTATACACTTAAAAAGTTAGTAAACATTTTTTTTTCCTTTTTGATCGAGTTAAAGAAAACCTGAGAGTACAAAAAAAAAAAAAAAAAAAAAAAAAAAAAATTGAGCCAATTTTAAAATAAAATACAGCTAATTTCATTTTAAACAAATGAGAAAAAAAAATCATCTGGTTATATTTGTTAAAACTTAAAAAGGTAGAAAATTGGTGTGTGTAGATAGCTTGCGTTTTACAATCGAGAAGACAACCACTTTGATTAAAGTCAACATGTTCAGTTCTGCCATCTTGAAGCTGACATGACAAAGATTCATTACTAAAAGTCTGATAGAATCTTAGAAGATGAGACGGCTTTGCAGTAGGTAAACTTGATAACTAATAGATTATTCATAGACATGCAAAAGTCAATACTAATATAGACTTCTTGGTCAGTGGATGAGGAAAAAAATGCTATTAATTTATATGAAGTGTTACTAAAGCACGAGTCTATCGGAAAGAAAATAATACGGCCTTTGCTGGGGACTGAAATTAACAACAACAACTGTCAAAGTGACAATCAAACTTTTACTAATGAAGTTATAATCTGTGATCAACAAAACAGATAGAACTTTGAGAATCCTCAGTGAGAGGTCCATATGACAAGCTGTTAAAAGTGATAGCCAGTCAAGGTGCACAAGTGCTTAAGGTGTAAACAAAAAGGGTGGGATGGTAGATCATAAGCAACTGTGTAAATGGAGCTGTTAGATAGAGACTGAAGTTGTTGGTGTGAAAGTTAGAGAATAGGTACCTAAGAGAAAGTGTCAAAAATTTTAAAAGGTGGGGACACAGCTCTCGCAAAATTGATTGAAGGAGGGACAAAGTGTAGAATGTCATAATTAGGTAGAGATGGCTAGAGAAATAGGACAAAATCTGTAAAGGTGTTATAGGCAAAGACAAGAAACAAGAATTTATAAGATCTAAGGGATGAGAGGAAGGTGATACAATTGGAGGGCAAAGTAAAACAAACTATATGTGTGAGGTTCTGGACCAAACTCGTCAGCTAAAAAAAAAAAAAAAAGGGAGAAAACAAGTGTAGCATGTTAGAAAGAGAATGTTGCTAAATATGGAAGGTTTAATAATCAAAGGAAAAGAAGAGTATTATGGATTGGTAGTAGATGTACAAGTTACCGGAATGGAAAACAGAATTAATGTACAGAGTTTGAATTTCAGCTAAGGCTGCTTATATCTATTTCAAATTAATGCTATTGAAAAAGGCAGAAAGCCACTTCTCTCGTCTCTCTATTCCATAGCCACACCTTGACTGAATGTCATGTCACTGGTTTGCCATGATGTTTGATTTTACTTACCAAGACAGATATCAACTGAAAGCTGTCACTCCCAAAGTCAAAGCCAATAGACAAAAGATCATCAAAACAGTCCAGACTTACCATTTTTGAAAACAGTTGTATTAAGAAAAATGGACATGAATGTATAGGACTTTACACTCCTATAATTTAATTTGGGCGGTATGCCACTTGTTCCCACAACAAAGATGGCGGACGCACACATATTCACTCTCGGGAAACCATTGGCCAGGAAAACCACGTGACCTGCGTAAAACTACATCCGCGCGTAAATTTCGTCCAGCGTTTGGAGCCATTTCCAAGACACGTATTTTCTATAAATACGTCGTCTTCAAACTCTCTCTCTTTTTCACAAGTTCCATTGCAGCGCTGACACTCTCTTCAGTGTGACATTCTTCTTATTCATCAACAGGAGTGAAAAGCAAAAAAATGGAAAAGCCTCGCAGACATTCATTTCTTCAATATACATCGACTAAGAGACTTTTTCCAGTCTCACAGAAACCGACTGTTTCGAACCATAAAAAGAAAGACATTTTAAACATGTAATCCAACTTAATGGGACGTTTTCGTCATTAACCTTTTTTTAGTTTAGTTGTGTTAGTTACACACACATACACACACAACTATTTTAAATGTATCAATGTCTGTTTTATTAGAGTATATAAATTTGTTTTGTTCGTCGCCTTGTTTTGAGTTTCCCTTTTTTCCGCGCCGTTTCATATTCTTCACTTCATTGGCTTCATCCATTTACTAATTTGTCTCCATGTGCATATTCTACCTTATTCTAAACATAAACTAAACACTATATAAAACTTTATTAATATTAAATTTTGGGGGACTAAGCATATCTACCATAAATATAAGTCCCCCTACAAATGGTCAGCTTAAATGTTGAAATAGTAAACATTGGTCACGGCTTATATGACTAAAATATTATTCTTTTTTCAGAAACTATGTTCTTTTAACTCTGATCTTCTTTTGTAAAAGACTATAGCCCTTTAATTTTGATATTCTTTCGTTACCTTAGGGAAGAAGAATTAAATCTAAAAAAGAAGGCCAATAAAGTTCTAAGATTTAGGAAAGAACAGAGAATCCAAAGTAGTAAGCAAGATCACTTAGATACAAAACATAACAAATGAAATAAAATATATTAATACATAAAGATATCTGCCTTCAATGAATAAGGGAGAGGGGTATTGTCAATTTTCATTGTGTTACTACTGATGTTAGTTCAGCAGGTCATCAAATTAGGTAAAAATTAAAGTAAGATGTGAGCATAAAATGCCACTTAGTGAAAAAGAAAAAAAAATCCTCATTGAATATTGCATTGCATTACTTTGCGTCCAAGTTGTAGGATATTGATCAGTAGAAATGAGGAGGCATTGAAGTTGTAGTAGTAGTAGTAGTAGTGATGAGAAGGGTGGTAGTGGAGAACTAAAATACCTTAAGTGAATAGTTTTATTTACTTTATTATTTATTTATTTCGGAGAACTAACAACTGTGACAAAGAAGCCTATGTTGACATTGCAGAATATGCATTCTTCATTTTCCGTGTGCACAACGCTGAGGTTGATGTAAATTTCCAACATTTTTGACTTACGGAACTACAAAAATAGATTTTGAGATATCGACATTTGTCAAGAGGAAAGAAAGAAAGAAAAAAAAAACTCATTGTGACCCAACTTTAAAAGCATCCATTGTGTTTTGCCACAGACTGACTATTGAATTTTTTTACTAGAAAAATGATAGATACAAACCAGAATACCAATAGAGTATAGTAGTTTCTTAACCCCCATGGGGGTTAGTGGGGCACTTCTAAAATATGACTGAGTAAATTGAATGGAACCTATTTCATCACGACAAAAGAAAATTTTGTTTTCTCCATTTCCCTCAAAACTTTCTGTAAAGTCCAAGGGTTAAAGCAAACAGCTTTACAGCTGATATAGATTATTTGATGTTTATATAGTTAGTAAGATTAGTAAAGAGGAATTAGAGATTATATTGCACCAATCTCCCAGGTGGAGAGGGTCTCTGGCTTAAAAATCAGTTTTTAAAATACTGTACTTGAACAATAATGTTCCAGAATTAATGAAAAACAAAAGCAACAGTAAATAATGACTTCAGATCAGATTCAGAATAGCATTTTAACTTAAGATCTTCATATTCTTATCAGTTGATCGGAAAACCAAATTTAAAAATATAGAGGGTTTTTCTACTAATTATTCCTCCTTTGAAAAAGAAAACACACACACATAAGTAAGTAAATTTGGAGATCGTAGTCAAGGATGACTCGAAGGCTACCTTTTCAATAGCTATATATATATATATATATATATATAGTCATCCACAGAAAGACTGTTTCAGTGGGGCTAGACACGTTGGACGCTTCAAGCTGGGAATGAAACCCGCCCAACTTTACGTTAGACTTAGTATCATGCCGCTCAGCCAGACACACATACTATATATATATATATATATATATATATATATATATATATATATATATATATAGGTATTTCGCTCTACTTAGTGTATAGAGCACTTTTACATTTCAGCTTAAGGTTCTCTGTCGGTGTTTTTTTCTTTTGACTAGGCATTACGATATTGGTTGATTATTTTCAAACAATACAAATGCCTTTACTCTTTTCTTTTTCTAATAGATTTTTTTACCCCAGCTATCAGTTTGTGTAATATTATTTCATTCACAAATTGCATCATCTGGGTTTTTTCATACTGTCAGAATTAAAGAATAGTTATACAACTATATATATATATATTTTCAGTTTTACGACTTATATATATTTTTCCAGTTTTATATATATATATATGATTACACATATACAAAAATAAGATAATATTAAGTTTATATGGAGTTTATATTATTCTCTTTTTAAATTTGATCTTGATATTCTTATAATTGTAATTGTATTTTTATTTTTTAGCTAATTTATTTATATTGGTAGTTTCATTTTCTTTAAAGTGATAATCTGTATAAATCATTTAAAATCGGATTAATTACCTCTTTCAAAGTACAGAATACTTATTAACTAAGTTTAGCTTGATCCGGCACCCAGTGACACTCGAACTCACAACCATTGTTCTTGCGAACCATTACACCAACTGAGATGCACTTCAATGAGCAAAATATGTACATTTATGTAGAAATCTAGCAACAGATTTATTCCTTTATAAATAAAATAAATAATTTCCTATACGTGCACATTGTGTGGTCTTCACTAATAAGCAATAAAGAAAGAAAACAAAAAACAGCTGGGCTTTTAAGAAGAAAAATAATTGTACACATTACAAAGAAGTTTACTTGTACACAGCATATGCAAGCAACACCACAAAAAGTTGATGTCCCCAACTCCAGCAGTGTTAGGTATGCATGAATGCACAGGAACAGATTTAATATTTGATTGCGGGCCATCACTGTTGACATCAGTAATAAAAGAATCCAGGCCATTATTGCAAAGATTGCTTACAGCAGGTAATAGAAATAAACTACATCCTTCTAAGTCCTTTCTCTGTTTTACAAGCACACATTGACAGGAGATACAGACTTGCGTCTTTCAAACAGTCACTGTTACATTTCCTACACCAGGAAATAAAGTCCTTTGCACTGAGGTCCAACTAAACCCCGGTATGGATAAATTAAGAATTCATTGTTATTCCTTGTAGCTGCATTCAAATACAATGAAGACATTAATACGTTTTTTGCAAGAGTTGGAGGCAGAGAGAGGAGGAGAGGCAAGATACAGTAACAATGAGTGTCTAGTACCATTGTCCTTTCTTTCCCACACCCATATGTTATAGTCTCTCTCTCTCTCTCTCTCTCTCTCTCCTCTCTCTCTCTCTCTCTCTCTCTCTCTCTGTGCTTTTTACTTTCTTTCTCAAACACTCCGCTTTTATACCATGAAAACCAATTTGGTTTGTTCTAATATTAAAGGGGAAAAGTTTAAGAAGTGTCAAGGAAGGAAGAGAGAAAGAAAAAGAAATGAGTGAGGCGGAGGGACAGGAAGAAGCGCTAGAAAGAGAATGAAGATAAAGGGAGGGAAAAGATAAGAAGGCGAGGAGAATGAGAGAGAAACAAGAGATAGAGGAAGGAAAAGAATCAAATCAGAAAGGAGGGAACTGAAACAGGGAGGGAAAAGATAAGAAGGCGAGGAGAATGAGAGAGAAACAAGAGATAGAGGAAGGAAAAGAATCAAATCAGAAAGGAGGGAACTGAAACAGGGAGGGAAAAAGATAAGAAGGCGAGGAGAATGAGAGAGAAACAAGAGATAGAGGAAGGAAAAGAATCAAATCAGAAAGGAGGGAACTGAAACAGGGAGGGAAAAAGATAAGAAGGCGAGGAGAATGAGAGAGAAACAAGAGATAGAGGAAGGAAAAGAATCAAATCAGAAAGGAGGGAACTGAAACAGGGAGGGAAAAAGATAAGAAGGCGAGGAGAATGAGAGAGAAACAAGAGATAGAGGAAGGAAAAGAATCAAATCAGAAAGGAGGGAACTGAAACAGGGAGGGAAAAAGATAAGAAGGCGAGGAGAATGAGAGAGAAACAAGAGATAGAGGAAGGAAAAGAATCAAATCAGAAAGGAGGGAACTGAAACAGGGAGGGAAAAGATAAGAAGGCGAGGAGAATGAGAGAGAAACAAGAGATAGAGGAAGGAAAAGAATCAAATCAGAAAGGAGGGAACTGAAACAGGGAGGGAAAAAGATAAGAAGGCGAGGAGAATGAGAGAGAAACAAGAGATAGAGGAAGGAAAAGAATCAAATCAGAAAGGAGGGAACTGAAACAGGGAGGGAAAAAGATAAGAAGGCGAGGAGAATGAGAGAGAAACAAGAGATAGAGGAAGGAAAAGAATCAAATCAGAAAGGAGGGAACTGAAACAGGGAGGGAAAAAGATAAGAAGGCGAGGAGAATGAGAGAGAAACAAGAGATAGAGGAAGGAAAAGAATCAAATCAGAAAGGAGGGAACTGAAACAGGGAGGGAAAAAGATAAGAAGGCGAGGAGAATGAGAGAGAAACAAGAGATAGAGGAAGGAAAAGAATCAAATCAGAAAGGAGGGAACTGAAACAGGGAGGGAAAAAGATAAGAAGGCGAGGAGAATGAGAGAGAAACAAGAGATAGAGGAAGGAAAAGAATCAAATCAGAAAGGAGGGAACTGAAACAGGGAGGGAAAAAGATAAGAAGGCGAGGAGAATGAGAGAGAAACAAGAGATAGAGGAAGGAAAAGAATCAAATCAGAAAGGAGGGAACTGAAACAGGGAGGGAAAAAGATAAGAAGGCGAGGAGAATGAGAGAGAAACAAGAGATAGAGGAAGGAAAAGAATCAAATCAGAAAGGAGGGAACTGAAACAGGGAGGGAAAAGATAAGAAGGCGAGGAGAATGAGAGAGAAACAAGAGATAGAGGAAGGAAAAGAATCAAATCAGAAAGGAGGGAACTGAAACAGGGAGGGAAAAAGATAAGAAGGCGAGGAGAATGAGAGAGAAACAAGAGATAGAGGAAGGAAAAGAATCAAATCAGAAAGGAGGGAACTGAAACAGGGAGGGAAAAAGATAAGAAGGCGAGGAGAATGAGAGAGAAACAAGAGATAGAGGAAGGAAAAGAATCAAATCAGAAAGGAGGGAACTGAAACAGGGAGGGAAAAAGATAAGAAGGCGAGGAGAATGAGAGAGAAACAAGAGATAGAGGAAGGAAAAGAATCAAATCAGAAAGGAGGGAACTGAAACAGGGAGGGAAAAAGATAAGAAGGCGAGGAGAATGAGAGAGAAACAAGAGATAGAGGAAGGAAAAGAATCAAATCAGAAAGGAGGGAACTGAAACAAAAATGAAATGATTATAATGAGGGGTAGATGCAGAAGGAAATTTGTGATGAACTCTCTCATTTGCGATAAGAGATTCATTTGAAAAATTGCAGTGTGGACAGAATGTAACAAATGCCTATAAAGATGAAGCAGTATTGTCTGATGATTGAGGTGTATTCAGAACAAAAAAAAAAAAAAAGAAAAAGAAAGGTGCTCTTTTTGCCCAGTCAGTCTGTTGCAATGAAATCACAACTGCCGATTGTTCCTCTGGCTTTATTTGTTATTTGACAAAGAACCCAGCAACCCCATAGCCCCTATACTTCATATTCAGAACAAGGCTAAATGCTCGGCAATTAGTTAAAAAAAATAAATAAAAGAAACCACCATCCCACACATAAAACATCAAAAGGACCACATCTCAATAAAACTCAAGGAGTTTATAGGCCAGAATTTTGCTTAAATAGGGCCACAGTATTCAAGGGTGGGGACAATTTTCATGGTGTCATGCACAAATTGAATGGTTTGCAATCAAAGATGTAATCAACTGATCGAAAAAACAATTTGTCTCCTTTTTATTTAACGACTGCTACGCTTTGTTGAACCCCAAAAGATTGGCATTTTTATTTTCAGCAAATCACTTGGAAATTAAATCGCCATTTTATAACCAATTAGGCAAAAATGATTGCAAATATCATAACTGAAAATAATTGATCTTCATTTTGCTTTTCGTTGACATTCAGAAAGGTTAAGGTCAAATTTAACAAGATAATGAATTTATACTCCTGAGTATTAGGACAAATTAGAATCATAAAAAGAAAATAGAAAAGACTTACTGAATTTATTATTTATTTACATACCCTGCCCCTACCACTCATTACTATTTTCCTTTAATATGACAGTTTATATTTCAAGTAAACTTTAGCAAGTCTAATGACAATGCCATGGTAAAGGCAATCCCCAAATCAAAAGTAGAGAAGGGAGCTCCAGCCTCAAAACTCGGCTGGTATCCTTAGACGTAAAAAGTTCAAGATAAATAAAACCTGCAATTTGCATAGTCACCAGTTCTCTTGCAAGGCTTGTCACTGTGTAGAACCAGAAAGTAGCCTAAGTGCTGCCCAAGTGTATGTTACTATAATCCAACAATGTACAGATGACTTCTGACGTATCTTGTATATTTTTCACAAAGAGAATTGCTTATTAATCACGATGTTTAAGTTATATTTTAGGTCGTAAAGACCGCTATCTGTGGCAGTCATCAAACCATAAGCTGAAACCAAAGCCAAACTTTTCTTATGGACATTATGATTTGGTAAATGACTTTCGAAACTAAAAACTCGTTGTCTCAATTTTGATTCCTCTATCTCCGACTAAAATGATAGAGTGTTAATTTATAGCATCATTTTATCGAGAAAAATAGTTCATAACTTGATTTACTGATAAGTGACTCTACATAAGTAACATTGGCTAACATGTGTTTTAGATGGGTGTAATACCCGCTTTAAATAACAGGGCGTACATGGTGTAACAGTTATTATCGTAGGAAGTGGACAAAGCTAATCAAGTTTTTATTTTGAACAAGGCTGTTAGCATTTCACCTAGTGCTAATGCTCTTGGGAAAGGTATAAATCCAACTATTTCCCCTCTAGCTATGAATAAATAGTAGGTCAGCCTCTTTAACCTTGGTAGGGCAACTGATCAAGGAGAAAGAAAACTGAATTTAAACCAGTCCTTAAGACAGAGTACATGAACATCACCTCCACGACCAAATCAGGTTACGGGATAAGCCTTTGAGCTGAATGCAATATATTTGGGCTCTTTCAGTCATATATTAATTAGATTAAGAATTGAACCGCTTTACAAGATGAGGTAAACCTTTAAGTATTTTAAAGTAGTCTGTCTCTACTTTTACAAAAAAAAAAAAAGAAAAAGAAAAACTGTAAAAGTTAAATGTGTGTGATTCATGTAAGATTTTCCTTTTTTTTTTTAATGATGCAACAAAATGGCTTTCTATAATTCATTCGTCCTTTCTTTCTTAAGTAACACCCTTCCTTCCTTTCCATTTTCTATACAAAGATAAGAAACCGGGTTTTTTTTTCAGTTGTCATCTGATCAGGTGGAGAAGGAAAGTGGAAAGTTTATAGATGAGAAAGAATTAACGGGTGATGTGTTGGTGGTGGTGGTGTATGGACTGAGACCGTTCAATGAAGTGTACGGGCCTGACTACAGTTCCTCATATTCATCTATCATGGCTTCCCACTTTTAATGAATGGGGATAGTGAGAGGCAAGGAAATGGATTGGAGGTGGTGTGACTCTCGGCTGGTTCGGCTCAGAGATTCAGCACCAGGCGAACCAAACCTCAGGAGGCTAATAAGATAGCATTAGATTTCCATAAAATATGAAATCCCTTCTCAACCTGGGAATAAAACTAATTTTATTTTCTGGTAATGACATTGTTATTAGAAGCGGCGGCGGTAACGAAACAGAAGCATTGGCCAACATCAGGAGGAGGAGGCATGTCGAATAAATAGAGTGAGGGAGCATGTAATTGCATGAAGAAAGACGACAACGTGGGAGAAGTGTTGCACCTGGGTGAATCATGTCATAAATTAAGATAATATCTACAAAAAAAAAAAAAAAAAATCTACGTGAGACGGAGAGAGGGAGGATAGGAGGAGATTGGCAGTGATTGTGGGACCAGCAACAAAATTTGAAAAGATAGTTTTAAAAGTGGGAAGGGACAAACGAAATCAGATATCGTCATAAATATCATCTGGCTTTATCGGATATCGCAGGCTCGTTTTTCGTTAGTTGATCACAATCGGTAGGAAAGGAATAACCATTCCTGGAGAAATATCCTAATTTAATGGTGGAACAATTTATGATAGACACACTCCCGATAGAAAAAAAAAGTCCACGTCCAATGCTACTTTCCCGATATGAAGGGAATATCAGAACTCAATTAATGGAACCAAAAACCGCAAAGCACTATTCTTCAAATGGACAAATGAAAAAAAAAATGTCATTGGAATTAAAAAGAATATGTGGGTTGACAAAAAAAAGTTCATCCTTTTTATTTATTCTTTTCATATATTAAGTTAGACATATTAGAAAGATGCCAAATACTGATTCAAGGATTAGAATTTCCCCACATCCTACCTGGGTGTCCCAAATGTGGCCTTACGTCGAATTAAACTCAGATTCATAAATACTGATCAGGTGCTTGTCAACATTGAATTTACTTGTTTTTATTGTCATAGGAAATGAACACGGCGAACGGTGTTCAAATCCTGAATGAGGGTTTTTGTATTTCACATGGCGCTTATACCTTGCCAAAGGAATGAATTCAATTATTCTCCCTCCAGTTTTGGGTAAATAGTAGGGTGAACTGAGCTCTTTGACCTGGTTATGGTAACCAGTCTAAGAGAAGGAAAACTCTGAATTGAAACCTGTTGAACTCTGCTTAAAAATTGACCTTGAATCGCATCCTGCTCGTGCGGAGAAGTAGGTAAATACACACGATGAATTTACTTTTTCAACTACAATAATGCATGATTGAAAAATCAACATTTGAAATATCTTATGATGGGACTTGAACTCTGAATACTTGTTTTTAAGCTAGTTGGAATTCACAGTTTGCCTTCTCAAGGCTAAAGAACCCAATCTGCCTTATTATTTTACCGATAGCTGGAGGAGCAGAGATGGGTCCATGCCTTTCCTAAAGGCATTTGCAAGAAGAGAAACGCAAAGAATCCCGCCGAAGATTTGAACTCGAATCGCCAATTCGATTTCCTACGGTGCTCACCTTGACGCTAAGCACGCCTCCAATATTTGAATACTTTTCAACCACACACACACTTTCTGTCTCTCCCATACACAAGTCATCCAATAGATAAAATAAAGTTTGCCTAAGGTGTTTGGCAATAGGAAGCATTATTTACTGTCGCACCTTTTTCTAGGAAATAAATAATAGATTCTTCCACATCCCAGAAGACTGTCAGTATGACATTCTTTACTGACCGCTGCGCCCTGAATTTTTTTTACCAGAGAGTGTGTGTGTTTTTACTCCATGGGCTGTCTTTGTGACTCAGGCTTAGCCCATTTGTAAACATTTCATACTGGACATTGGCCCAGCGGTTAGAGTGTTCGCCAATGGCCCGGGAGACCTGGGTTCAATCCCAGGTCGAGTCATACCAAAGACTCAAAAAATGGTACTTGATGCCTCCTTGCTTAACACACAGCATTATAAGGTACGGATCAAGGGTAAAGTGGAGCAATCCAGGGAAAGGAGTAGCGCCCTCCCCTACACCTTGGTGTAGTAAGCTATCGAAAAGGGAACCTTCGGGTCACGGTTGCTAACTTTACTTATGTATGAAACCGGACATTGGCATAATGGTTAGAGTGTTTGCCAATGGTCCGGAAGACCTGGTTTCAATCCCAGGTCGCGTCATACCAGCTACTTGATGCCACCTTGCTTAACTTTCGGTATTATTAAGTATGAATCAAGGGCAAAGTAGGGTAATTCAAGGAAAGGAGTAGCGCCATCCCCAACACTTTGGTGTAGTAGCTATTCAAAAGGGAGCCTTCGGGTCAACTTCGACTACGGTTGCCAACTATGTATGAAAGGCTTGATATATTTGTTTGATAAATTCTATCCATAAACAGTTGATTAAGGAAAATAATTAAAAAAAAAAATAAACGTTTTCTTTTGCCAGGTTTATACTTGGAGATAATACTCACGCCGATCAGTAGATAAACTGAAATCTATCAGTTGCTGCTAAAAAGAAATATAAAATTTCTGAAACAGATGTTTCAGCACTAAGAAGGGAAAAGATGAATCTAAAAACTTCAAGACATCTTTTTGTTCCCCTTTTCCCTTAGTAAATGATGGGTTTGAAATTCTAGCTCTTGAGGCATTCCCGAGAAGAAATACGTTGTGTCACCATTTTTTCCCTCTGAAAAGAAAAAGGTTCAAAGCCCCTTCTGAGATACCCATGAAATATTAGTCATAAAAGATCCAAGAAGGCAGTCCTTCCCACTGTCTATATATATATATATATATACATATATATATATATGATTAATGTATGAAAAAAAAATATCAAGGTTAATGCCAGTCTGAGAAAATTAAAACCCTATCTATAAATAAATATTTAGTCAGCAGTAAAAGAATGACGAATTTAAAGCTGATATATATTTATTCTTAATTTAAAAAATATTTCTATATATATAAAAAAAAGTTTATATCAATGTTTAGTTTAAAGAAATACTATGTAGATACATCAATAAGTTTGTAGACTAATGATAAAGAAAAACACCAAAAACTTTACAATCCATATCTTCTTCCTTGTCAATCTTTCTCTATTAATAACATAAATCAAACATTAAAAGCAGCCAGGCTACAGAATTATTGATCTACCCTTATATTCTATACAATAGAAATATAGTTATATATTAATTAATATATATGTTAATTGAAAGAAAAACTTACTTGGAGTCAAAAAGCAGAAATCCTAAAACTGATAAAAACAATATCACCCTGAACATTAGAAAACAGGAGTACCTATGTCCTCGATAATGACAAAAGAGTCGGAAGTACTAGTACTTGTTCAACAAAATAAAAGACTTAGAACAGTTTTTAAACTGTCTTCACAAAAGGACGAATAAAAAGCTAAACACCAACTCATTGTCATTTGGATGTGCCCGTGGTGTAATGGTTATCGTCGTAGGAAATGGACACGGCGACACGAGTTCAAATCCTGGACGAGGCTGATTGCATTTCACATAGCACTAATACCCTTGGGAAAGGTATGAATCCAATTATTCTCCCTCCAGCTATGGGTAAATAGTAGGACAGACTGGGTTCTTCAGCCTTGGTGAGGTTTGAATTCAGAGTTTTCCTTCTCCTAGACTAGTTGCCTAACCATGGCTGAAGAACCTAGTCTGTCCTACTATTTACCCATAGCTAGAGGGAGAATTATTGGATTCATACCTTTCCCAAGGGTATTAGTGCTATGTGAAATGCAATCATCCAGGATTTGAACTCGTATCGCCGTGTTCATTTCCTACGGCGATAACGACTACACCACGGGCACCTCCTAAAGTCAAAGAGCGGAGGGGTTGGTAAATAGGACCAACTCATTGTCATTTTGAACAAAATATACTGACAAGAAACTCTGCAACACACACACACCATTGTCGAACAAATTCTTTCTGGAATAAAACACTAATATCATTGCTCGCCTGAAAAATGAAACCTTGTATGATATTAGGCCCTATGGTACTAGTGTTAGCAAGATTGTCTTTCAGATCAATTCAGTAATGATGTAAATTTGATTCTCACAGGGTACCAATTACGATAGTCCTTTGCTAATCTAAGATAGTTCAGTAAATAAGATAATATTGTCATGGGATAACGATTAGTGTACTCACCTAGAAAACCATTATTAATATGTAGGGAGTCTAATCCTCAGTGAACTAATGATCTTTTTGCGAGGGTTAAACCGAATAAATGCCTATTACTCGTAAGGCATTGTAGGCAGACAATCGGCATGTCCGTTGGGTGCCTCATGACAGTCTCAAAAACCCAGTCTTAACCTCTTTTGACTTTGTTCTGTGAACAGTAAGGACGATATCTCTGACCCTCCAAAGAGTCATGTAAACCCTTTTCCATTTTATACCTCTTCCACATACTGCTTGGTGATGGATCAATTAGTGTATAGTTGTTGGGGTACATGTGTCTTATTTCTGTTCATACCCCTGGTATCTATATTGTATGTATTAAATCTTCCCTTCTACGCAAATGAGTTTGGTTTGTTTTGTCTCTCCTTCCGTTCTGTTGAGTGTTGGTATATTATAGACATAGTAATGCCAATATCGGTTCTTGTTAAGTGGGAACTCGACAAAATATCTTTGCTATCTCCGAGCATATCAATAGTATTTTGCTGGAGATCTTTACATTGCAAACTATTATTTTTGTTTTAATTGTCAAATACCAAAGAAATTCTATCTTTAAAGTGAGAAAAAGTTATTTCAAAAGTTTCGGATTTAATCGTTGAATCTTAAAATGCCGCCTAAAAGGATTTGATACTGTAATATGGACTCTTTTTGTAAATCTTTTAAAACGAGGAAAATTGTAAAGCATATTGATGACACAGTGTTTGTATACATTTTATACGCACATAAACAAAATACATATATGTAAATAGAAAACACATCTATCAAGTTATTTATCGATACACATTACATAAATATTTAGGGAAACAGTATAAAAGAGTACATTTAAAAAAACAGAGATAGGTAAAACGGATTAAATAAACCTTTCAGCTCTGACCAAAACACAAAGATTAATCGGTGATTAAATTTATCAACAAGAAATATCTATAAAAAAAAAAAAAAAAAAAGCCCAAAAAACAATTCTAAATATTATTTCATTTATCTCAGCTGAAGAAGCTGCTGTGTATGTTCAGCAGATAATATCTACATAATTACTGTAAAATTTAATTTTTAATAAGCAGAGTTTTTGATTTTACACTGAAAACTTAATTAACATAACAGGAAAACAATTCCATTAATTTATTGATGTTTATGGTTGTTAGTATGGTAAATGTCGTATTCAGCTTATTATAAATTATTTTCTCTGTATATATATATATATATATATATATATAGTATTATTCGGTCCAGTTAAACCAGAGTTGGGAGTAATTCCTTCAGGACAAGAAAATTTTCCTGGTATAGAGCTCAATGTAATTGATTTTACAGAGCAATATTTTTCTTTGTGTTTTTGGTTCACACCAGAAACGAAAAACAGGATGGAAATAAATTTATAATCCTAAAATAACCGGTCTTTGGTTTTTTCTTTATATATATATATATATATATATATATATATATATATATAAACAAATGTTTGCACAAGAATTAACCAAACTTAACCTCAGAAATTTTAAACAGACACTTGAAAACATTTCATGCATTGTATTAAAAAAATAATTTTATTTTATATATAAAATAATATTTTTGTATCATGTTATATATTGAAAAATATCAATTTGAACAAAAAATTATATTCCAGAAATAATTTCTCAAAAGTTTAGACAATTTTAAGAAAATGGTGCGTTTATGTCGGAGGCGGGGGTGAGTCGGTATTTTCTCCCATTAACCCAAATCGATGTATTTTTTAAAAAAAAATCTGATATTACAAGTGAAATCAAATATTTGAATGGAAAGGAGTGAGGATCTGTATTTTTGTTTTATTACGATTTTATAATTGGCAGCATCCCCCCACTTTTAATTTATATCCCCTACCAGTGTCCTAGATGCATCTTTCTTTCTTTCTACCACCCCATCAACAAATATAACCAACAGTTGTTTAACACACTGATGAGTGACTATGTGCACGCGCGCAAATAGTGCAGCAGTGTATTCCTACTCTACCATTTGTTATATTTAAACTTTTGTCGAGAATTGAAAATAAAAAATAAAGGAGCTGAAGAAAAAAAGTACAAAAAACAATGTTTTTCTATTTAATTAGACGAAGGTTTAAATATTCCCAAACAAATAACAAAGACCCCCACCCAACAGTCTAACATTTTTTCTTCTTGATATTGCTTATAATTTTTCCTTTTCCCTTACACCTTTTGTTACCCTACACCCCTCTTAACTTCCACATTGCAATGGTGGTGCCATCAGCGCCAGATTTATCTTATTCTATTCTATTTATTTACTTTTTAGAGCAATCTGTCATCATCCTCTGTTTTTCCGAAATTCCTTTGCTGGTTGTAAAGTCTGTGAAAATATGCACCAGTCTGTGAAGAATATCACTTTAAAATAATGCATCCGAGTTGGTTAGTTAAAAATGGCTTTCTTAAACTAAAGAGATGTTTTCAAGGGAAGAAAAAGGACTTCAAGAGTAAAGAACGAAGAAAAATCTTGGATGAAATAAAGCACACACACACAAATAAAAGTCGATATCTATCTCTGTGTATGTATCAGTCTGTATCTTCACATGTTGACATCAATCTTCTCTTCTTCACTGTTGTCGTTTTTAAGATGATGTCAACTCAGAGAAGTAAGTATTAATGATCTTTTTATTCGATTCCTCAACAAAATAAGTTTCAATGCCCGCATTATCTTGCCCCTTTTTTTGCCTTCATTCACTGTGATCTCAATTTCTTGCATTTTATTTATTTATTTTTCTATCATTCAAACGGCAAGTCTAATACTGTGAACTGTTTCTTTTTTCCCCTCCCAGTTGATGGTATTTCAAACTCTCTTTTACACTTTCAACTCATCCTTTTCCCCTCCAAGAAAGATAAGGATAATGAGACAGGTAACCATGGTAATCTACAATACCTGCTGATAGCTAGGAGCTGCCTTATGCATGAAAGAGATGAGAGCACCCTCACCAGGACAAGAACCAGAGAAGAAGACTATGGCTGACAAACAGAGGTCCAGGTTGGACTGGGAAATGAGGAAGTTTTCCATTTTCTTTTTTCTTCTTTCAAATTGAGGTTTGGGCGGGAAAGAGATGGATGGATAGAGAAACTCTGTGAGAATGCATTCGTCAGTGGCATTACATGCAACACATGCTATGCCTGAAGCAGAAATAGACAAATTGAGATGAAAAGGGACAGACTTGCAGAAAAAAAGAAAAGAATTGGAAAATATTCTTTCTGACTGAAACATAAGGAAAATGACATTTTTGACACAGACTGAGTTTTGATTTGGCAAATTCTAAAAATAAATAATATACATTCCTAATTCTGAAGTCTTATTGTTAAAAATAACATTTTACAGTATTTTTCAACATAATCTCCTTCATTGTCAATGCACTTAACGCAGTGGTGAATATTGTCCATGTAGTGAAAGTTTCGGGTAAAGATGTAGCTATTAACTACGTGCTCAGTGTTGGTTGGTTGTGTTTTATGGCATATCAAACCTTACGTGTTCAGTGTATAAGCGTGTTTTATGAAATGTCTATTTTTCTTGATTAAATAAATATACATATTTTCAAATAATGACAAAAAAAAAAAGGTTTATGCATTATATTAAAATTGTAGAAAAAAAACTTCTAGTTACAATAAAGAATGAAAACATTTTAATTAAAAGGTAGATGCAGTTTTTAACAAATGAACAAAAAAAATCTGTTTTAGGTTCTTAAAAGAATAACTTGAGAACGAATTTAAGAAAATCTAGCAAAAGCCATACTTTGTACGCAGAACAACCGGAAAAAAAAAAGAAAAAAAAAAAAGGTTTTTTGTAAATATATGAGATTTTTTTCTAAATGAATGGTCAATGAAAATATTATTATTAATAAAAAAGCAAAGAAGCGTAGCAAATATGTAATGCAGGCAGATTTTTTTTTCTTTTGAGGGCAATATAATCCTAAATTCAAAAAAAAAAAAAAAAAAAAAAGCCATATTTCTTGTATTCTTGACTTAAAAGAAAAAAAACCCCATAAAATAGGATAACTATTATTTAAAAAAAAATTCTTGTTCCCAACTATCAAAGACATATTTAGTATTCTACGAGAAAGTATTGTCTTCAAATGCCAAAACTTAGGTGTATATAGCCCTATTCTGTCAAAACTTACATGAATTCCTGAATACTAGCTATCTTTTGATTCCCCATTTTAATGCAAAACATGAAACTTGCTTTTTTTTCATAGCAATGACAAATGTTTAGTTTAGTACAGAAAATGCCAGCAGTGATGTAGATAGAGTAATGATAAAGTCAGTGGTACTTAAAATTTTGTTTGTGTAATATTGTGATCAAATATAATCAACACTAAAACAACTGTGATTATTGGATGCTTTTTTTTTTTTTTTTTGTTATCATGTTTACCGAGTTCGTTTCTCACTGACTGCCTCATACTACTGGTTTTATAGTAAAATAAGTTAAGCTTAAATGACAAATGCGATCATAGTTTCGTTTCTCACTCTGCCTACCGAAACAGCTAAAACTTGGGTCATTTGTAAGAATTAGAAGATGAAAGTTTTCAACATAATTGTTTCAGTTGAAGTAATCATACCATCACAGATTACACAAAAGTTAAAATGAAACCAGGAGAAGGTTGTGAAGGAATGCATACACCAAAAAACCAAATGAAAGAATGACAGACGTCGTCGTCGTCATCATCATCATTTTGGTTCATTGGCTAGCTAGTTTGAAATTTAAAACACCGGTCAATTCGTGCAGAAACTATATACATTTGTAAAGAAAGATTCCCCCACCCGCCAAAAAGGAGTAAATAAAATCAACAAACAGTTCGTAAATCGTTACTGAACTCTCACAAACACACAAATCGATTATATATATATATATATATATATATATATATATATATATATATATATATATATATATATATATATACACTATTTTTTATGTTTGTTTATTATAGTTTGTTAACTAAATTTGATGGATTTTGCAATGGTTAGCTAGCTTACAAGTGAATGCATTTATTCAAAGCAGACTTGCCAGCTAGCCTCACTAGGTCGTCATCGTATTGCTTCATACACTGCTATAATAATGATCAGGTAGTTGACGACAATGACGACAAGCTGATCCACCACCGTCACAGGCAGTGGGTGGAGGCTACTATCAGAGACTGTGCCTCTCATAATACTGTTCTCTTTTCTTTTCTACAATTTTCGTTTCACTCTCTCTACATATCGCTGATGCCAACGACAATGCAGGAGCGAACCCTTGCTGCAGCAGCAGCAACAGCAGCAGTAAGCACATTGATTTTCATTCTTTGTCACTTGACGAGAGAAAGAGTGTAAGAAAAAAGAAAGTTAAGGGAATGAGGGGAGTAGAATTAAGAAATACGCGGTTGAAAGAGAGGGGAGGGGTAAACAAGGATTAAATAAGGAGGGATGTGAAGAGAGAGTGTGACACACACACACACACACGTTCATTCATATTTATTTCGTGAAGTGAGTACGATTTCTATTTACACGAATAATATGCCCAGAACAGGGAACCCGAACCCTTTTGTAGATCATATATTAGTCCTTCGGAAGAAGGAGATGAAAAAAAAAAAAAAAAAAATGAAAAAGAAAGAGAAAAAAAAAAAGAGAAGTCGGTGGTGGGGAGGGGGTAAAAGAAAATAGAACACGTTCATGGATAGATCGATGTATGCCTGACTCAATAAATCGATCGATGAAATACTGAAAGATAGACATAGATGGATAGCAAAATGCCTGATTTAGGTAGAAAATGTAGATACCTGGAAATGATAAAAGAAAAAAAAAAGTTCATTCATTGAGAAAGTATTAAAAAAAATGAAAAGAATACGACACGTTCTTCCTTTCAATAATAAGGGAAATTTAGGAGGTATTTTTTTTTTACAAAGCTTAGCTATTGTGGTACAAGGCCAGAAATAAAGAGCACCTAGTGAAAATCGAACTCACTAATCTAGCTTACTAACAATTACACCACATCAAATGCCCGAGGGATATTGGGAATAATATTTCGTAGATAACTGCGACCAAATCGAATACATGCAGTTTTGAAAAATTGAATATAGTAAAGAAAGAATGAAAGAAAGATATAAAAAAATAATAAAATAGAAAGATACGTATTGAAACTCTTTAGAATAATTTTTAATTGGTTCACAGATGAAATGAAAAGGACAGAATTAGCTGCCAAGTGAAAAAGAAAAACATATACAGGTTCATTCATGCCTTTACACACATAGAGGAAGAAGAGGAGGAAAAGAACTCCCATTTTTGCGGAGATAGTACAACTGGTTCTAAAGAGATAGAAATAAAACTTGAGATACAGATGGAATGAAGGAAGAGCAAAGAAGAAAGAAAGAAAGAAAAAAAAACCAGAGGAAAAGCAGACAGAGAAAAATGAATTTATGTAGTCAGAAATATCGATTCATTCATTCACAGATTTGTGGCTACGCGCGTACACACACACACACACACACACACACACACACGTCAGGTAGGGAGGATCCCCATTTCTGTTGATATTACAACCGGTTCTAAAAGTGGGTAAAGGAAGAAGAAATTATTGGGGGAGCAAAGATGCAAGTCACTACAGGCACATTTAAGTCGTCATAAAACCGGCATACTCTCACAGAGCTCTGATATTATTATTATTATTATTATTATTATTATTATTTTGCCTTTCTTCTTTTATTAAATATAGATTACACTGGCATCTTGCAGAGGGGGTATGGGTGGCGAATAAAAGGGACAAAAAAAAAAAAAAAAATGAAGGTATGCACACCAACATTAAAAAACGTTCATATATGTTCATTCATAATCAGAGGAACCCTTTGCGGAAGGAAGAACAAACTAACAAGTAAAAAACTAAAAATATAGGCACAGAACGATGAGAATGGATCACAAAGAAAATTGGAAAATTTACCCACCACATATCAGATCAGTTCTGTATATTACCCAGTACATATATACACGATGAAATTCTTTGATAATACCAGTAGTACAGAGTGTTAAATTATTGGGGAGGTGGGGATGAGAAAGACCTTTTTTTTTTCTTCTTTTAAGCAAGAAAAAGTAAGATAGAAACTATTTTACAATAAGAAATAAGAATATGAAAAATATGGTAATCTGAGAGAGAGAAGATTAAAAGAGAAAATAAGAGAACAAGAGAGAAAGATTTTTGTTATCTTAGAAACTTAAATAGCTTCGTTCATTCATTCATTTTAGGTATACATACACCCATTTGAGAAACTGGTTTTAAAAAGGCGAAAGGTGTTCTCACGTATACAGGAGAAATGTATTCTCAAATATATTCATTGAATTGAAATTTCATACTGATACACCCTTGCCAAAAACTTTAGTTTCGTTAACACTAAAAAAAAAAAAAAAAAAAAAAAATTAAAAGCATTACAAGTGTCTGATGAAGGAATATAAAAATTGGGGGTTCAAACACGTAATCCACCTAATTTCTTTATCATTTGTCACTTTAATCGTGTAAAGACGAATCTCTTACAAGTACGAGGGATGGAAGGAAAAAAGAAGGCTTGGAGAAGAGAAGGAGGAAGATAGTTAACTATCAAAATATGAATAGATGAGAGAGAGAGAGAGAGAGAAATGCAGCCAAGGATAAGCAAAAGATGTGGGGAGGGGCTATTCACATACCAGAACACACAGACACATCAATAGAAACACAAATACGGATACATAAGTACATGGTGTGGAAAACACACACACACACACACTTCTACTGTTTCTGTTAGAATGCTCACTCATTCCGCATACTAACCAAACAAAAGTGAACGGAGAATTTTCCGAAGGATAACAAGATGAGGGAAGGTGGAGGTGGAATATTCCACAAGAATTCTGTTGTCATAAAAGAAGGAAAAAAGGACCTTTTTTATTCCATATTAAAACAACAAAAACGTCTTGTTTCATTCTGTTTTAGAGCCAGAAAGAAAAAAGAATCTAGCTATTCACTTTTTGATGGGGAAAGTTTATAGAAAAAGAAAAAAAAAACATTAATCAAAGGTTTAAGGTTCAAGGTTCAACCAGTTTAAAAAGAATTAAGTGATTGAAAATTTTCTTGAACCACGACTGTCTGTAAATAAATAATGATTTACGTGTTCACTTTTGAAACCTTGATTCTATTTTTATTTAATTAAAAAACAAATAAATAAAAAATTAAAAAAAAAAGTTTTTCTTAACCTAAGAAGTAAAAAAAATATTGAAATGAAATACCTGAACATCTCACTCATTTGGCCCTTAGAACGCTTCAAAAATTCCTTAAGAAACCAAAATAGTTACTAAGTATTTTATTATAAATAAATGCGATGTATTGTAAAAAGTGTTAAAAAGGAAAACCAATAAAGTCTTCATAATTTGGTCAGACAGCTTTTACTATGCATGAAAGTAATATTGTATTTTCCACCCCCATTTTTTTTTTTAAAAACTATTATAATTGTTGAATTGAAGAGTTCTATCAAAATGTCAGAAATGTAACTTAAATGATTAGAATAATAACTTTATCTTTATAAGGTAGATATCAATTAGATTATCCAGGTGCATATATTACTCACGAGTGGAATATTAACTAACACACATTCGGCTTCATGAAATTAATGTTTTCCTTAATCTCCTATTTAAAAAAACAATATCTTATAGAATAAAATCTTTTCCTTCACAGAAAAAAAAAAGACTATGGTTTTCGTTGGTATAGAATTAAAGATACCCATTTAAATATATACGATAAATTCACAGAGAGATGTACACTTAGACATAAAATAGTACATATAAACAGAAGACAGGTAAATATATATTGACAGAAAGACAGTAAAACAAATAGGTGGGTAGTCAGCTTAGCCTAGTTTGGCACAAGGCCAGAAGTATGGTCAGTGCTAGAAACTGTTCGAATTTGTTTTGGGAGGAAAAGGATTTTAAAAATCTGCCCCTCGTTTTTTCTTTGGTAACAAGAGGCCCCCAAGTTTTATATATCCTAAATCAAGTATGTGAAACTTAGTGAGAATCGAAGTCACTAACAAGTCTGCTAGCTTAACTTGATTATCGCCAGACAGACAGATAAACTGAGATTGACATATAGATAGATAAGTAGATAGATATAGAAAGATAGAGAGGGACAGATCGACATTGATATGAAGATTCATCGTTTTTCCCTTCAAAGATATTTTCCTTATATTCTACTTATTGAATGGAGGTCCGTTTCACAAAAATCTAAAATAATATTAAGGATTTCGTGAGATAGAAACATAATGGTTGCTAAATTTCGGCAAATTGAACACAACTTTTCCAATATGGAGTTATATATATATATATATATATATATATATATATATATATATATATATATATATATATATAATCGAGGATATTAAGCATACAAGATAATTGCCTGTTTTCTGCATCAGAAAACTTTTACATTGTTCTAATGAAGTTCCATCGGGAGTCCCTAAATGATTTTAATCGCACATATCCATTAACAACCAACACTTCACAACATCATTTTCTGCATTTCCCTCCCTTTTCCTATTTTTTTCCTATCTTGCATCTCATTAATTATCTCATTAACTAAACATATTTTCTTTTGAAATGTTCATAATGCTTATTAAATAACTTTTACTTCATAGACAATACCAATTAACAAAAAAATATCTAAAAATTTCTGGATGCATATACATTCTGATGCTAAAGTGCATATATACATATATTTCTACATACCCAAGTTAGATTTAGTTTCTATAGTGAAATTGCACACTCGTCCAAATGTATGCCTTTATGTACAAAGTAATTTCTCATTCACTAAATTCAGATTTCTCAACTGATTATAGATATATCTAATTTATACACACGTACACTCATCTCTATATATACACCTATATTTTTTATTCAAATGGACATGTTACTTTAAACCTTTGAGTGTGTATATTATATATATATACATATATATATATATAAGAGAGAGACAGATAGACAGACATGCATAAACATAACGTTTTAACAAATTCTCTTGCACTCTCTATAAAGAGATTAAATGTATAAAGAGACCTGGGTAAGCTCACAATTTTATATATATATATATATATATATATATATATATAGAGAGAGAGAGAGAGAGGGGGGGGAAATAAATCTTCTATCATCTAAACAATTTGTTAAGAGAAAAAACACAGCCTTAAGTCAAGAGTTGAAGTTAATTTCCCAAAATATTTATGGGTAGGCAACCATGGAAAAAGCAGGTTTTATCAATCAATAACATTAAACCAATTTCTAATCAGTTTGTTTATCTCTGTAGCCAGTGCCCATATTTTGATACTGACCAATCAAACCCATTACACGAGATGAAAGTGGATTGTGTATTGACGTCTGGTTCAGATAGCAAATTAGTCAATCGCACTTGAGAGAGGTTCAGTAAAGTTGAAACTGCATAAGTAATGATAAAATCAGGAATAGTCAGTTAATCTTCTGCTCTCAACTGAATAAACCAATAGTAAGGTGTGTGTGTGTGTGTGTGTGTCTCTATCTGTGTTGCTTGGGGG
This sequence comes from Sepioteuthis lessoniana, assembly GCA_963585895.1. Taxonomy (NCBI): domain Eukaryota; kingdom Metazoa; phylum Mollusca; class Cephalopoda; order Myopsida; family Loliginidae; genus Sepioteuthis; species Sepioteuthis lessoniana. The sequence goes on from OY757907.1 coordinate 109,993,042, forward strand.
GGTCTCTTTCTCCCTTTATAAAAGAACCTAATTAATTTTGCTAGATGGAGATCAATGATAAAATTTTCAAGTACTAATGATTATACTGGAAAAAAATGCTTCGATTATATCTAATTTTTGAAGTACTATATAAAAATACTACTATACTTAACTCATCATTGATTATGTGTGTGTGTGTGTGTGTAAGATTGGTTGTTGTCAAGGTTTACAAAGAAGGTAGCAGTTTTTTTTTTGCTGTAACAGCTTAGAAAGTAATATAATTTCAAAAAATTCGTTTAGTCAAGGGCTAAAACCCTTTTTTTTATTATTATTAATCACAAGGACATAGCAATAATAAGACATTGCCAATTATCTTTCAGGGAGAATTGTGCTCTAGCATTTTTGAAGATTATTAATGCAAAGCCAATATAAAATATGTGGCCAATTCCGTTTTTTGTATCAAGAAGCATCATGCTTCACCCAGACGGTATAAATAATGGATGTATTTTTGTAGGTATGAGCTAAAGAGAAATATAAAAATTAGGTATGAGAGGCGTTCAAAAAATTCTAAGCCTCACCCAGAAAGAATAGCTAAGGTTGAACATTTTTGCTGTGGCAACCTACTACCACTTCTTATAAAACTAGAAAAAAAATTCAGGTGATGCCCACGCGAAAGTGAGAGGGGGAGGCGATAAATCGAAAATCTAGTTGAGGCTTAGAACTTTTTGAACGGCTCTCATTTATGGAGGAATTCAAATAATTTTTTTTTTTAAAGAAATGATGCATTTTTATAAGTAAATTGGCTAAGACAAAGTTTTTGCTTATTTCTAATAAGACGAAATAATAAAAAAAATAACACCTCTGTTCCTTAATAACTGTTACGTTTGAATATCAATTACATATTGTAAACGTAACAACTAGTATGGGACAGACGTTGTAATCCAAATAAATTTAAAGCTCTCTCTCTCTCTCTATATATATATATATATATATATATATATGCACACATACTATTTTCCTATATATATATATATAATGAAGAGTGAGCTGAGTGTTCAAATCGTATACAACAACAACAACCACAAAGTAATGTACATGCACTTCGTTATAAAGAAACTTAAAAACAATCAATCTTTGTGACATTACTTTTTATCGTAAAATATAAAAAATTAAAACAATTTTTTTTATCTCAGTTTGCTGATTAAATAAAATTATAGTCTGTAGGATGGATGTCTGAATACTTCCCTCTTCTTTTAAAATTTGCTATTAACTTACAGTATCTCACAAAACGTGTGTGTGTATATATATATATATATATATATATATATATATAAAGATCCAAATTTAGTTAATGACTATATGTTAGACTGTAGTCTAACTGATAAAATTGTGTGTATATATATACACACATACATACAAATACTCCCTACTTTACGTCAAGCAGTCATTTTTTTTGCAATGTGTGAAAAATATCAAGTATTTATCAGTCCTTCTTTGTCCATTCTAGTCCCGTTTCATCTGAAGAGTTTACTTGTAAAACAAATACGTGAAACTTAAAGTCATGAGACTGACATGAGATAACGATTTTTTAAAGTTTTTATCCTGCTCTCTTGGCCAGTACTTGAACACTTTAATAACTTAACAAAAACGTTTTCATAACAATTTGTTCACAGTGTATATATATATATACCCAAATGTGAATAATGTGTTAAATTTAATCCTGTTAAGAAATGAAAAGAAACAGGGTGTAAAATTCAGTTTCTTTTTCTTTTTTTTTTCAAACCAAACGTTTTTAAATCTCCATATCTTTAATAATTACTAAAAAAAATCTTGGGGTCAAAATAAAGAAAATGCTGAGAGAGATGTTTTACTCTTTATTACTTCATCTAACATCTGTGCATTGACAAGAGATAGATTTACCTTTTCCTTTCTATATAAATGCTGATCATTGTCATTCCTCTTTTAATTATGACTTTACCAATTCTAAAGCCTGAATTTGTTTTGTTTTGTTTTATTTTACGGCATATCAACCCCATTGGTCATTTAATGCCGAATCAAGTTAAAGAAAATAAGTCTGAAAAGAATTTCAAACGAGAGGTCTTAGAAATTAATGATAAACTTTAGATAATTAGTTGGTTATTTGTTGTTTTTTATTAGGAGTTTATTTGTAGGGAATCATGATAAAAAAAAACAAACAAACTGTGAAGCAGGTTGGGGAAAGGATCAGTTTGTTAGAATATAACTTGTAAAGAAAGGTTTTATAGAAGTAATTTGGTCTTATTGTAAATTTCTTTTGATTTTTGTGTATAACTTCACTGTTTTTAGAAATGATATCATTATTTATTTCAGTGTTTTGGAACAGTCCCTTCATATTGTTTGCACTCTAGAAGGTTTTGCTTATATGGGCTAGGTCGGTACATTCGATGAGAATGTGCTTCATGGTGTATTTGGTCTGATATGCATAACACATTGGTTGTTGTTTTCCTTCGAGTAAATAAGAGTGGGTTATCCTTGTATGACCTATCCGGAGTCTGGACAATGTAGCCTGAATTTGATTCTGTTAGTAAACTACCTGTTCTTGAAGGTGCCATTATTTTGGCTTCCTCAAAGCCAAGCATGATTCACCTAACTATAACATTTCTCATCATCATCATCATCAGCAGCAGCAGCATCACAGTCACTGGTATTTTCTTCATTCTCCTCCACTTCCTCTTCCTTCTCCATCTACCTCTTCTCTGTAAAGCCAGTGAAGAACACTACAAGAACATTGCACAATGCCCTATAATTAACTTATGAACCATCTGTTTCAGCTGCCTTTTAAGAAAACAGCAAAGAGAAGCTCAGGGCTACAAGGGGGTCAGTTGAGATTAGAATTCAAAAGATGGTGGAGGGGGGGGACAGCTATTAGCCAAGCTCTCCAACTCCTCCCTACAATTACCACCATCTTAACTCTACTGAAAGTGCTGACCAGTATAGCAAAACCATCTGTCTGTCCATCCGTCCGTCTGTCTGTCATCTTAGAAAGAAAGAGGAAGATGAAGATTAAGAAGAAAACAGCGACGATGAAAAAGCCAAATGATGATTACAATTTGTTGGACAATTCAAAGAGAAGAGCTATTAGTAGTAAGCTTCTCAGAGTAAACATTGACCAATTCCAATGATGGAACCATCTGCCTGAACACAAGGCCATCTGCAAGAAAAGTGATGGAGAAAGAATGGCCAGGGCTGTAATGGCATTGCAGAGAGCGGAGAGAGAGAGAGAGAGAGAGGAAGGAATTGGAAGCATGCACCATTTCAGAGAATGGTTGAAGAATTAGAAGCTAAATGATAGCAATTGTTCTTGGCTTAATAGTAATGAAAATTGCAGAGTCCAAAAGGCAAATCTGGCAACCTCTTAGCCCAATTTTAACATAAAAGGGAAACTTTCAGATTTGCAAGACTTGTGCTCAAATAGACTGGCATTCAAGATGAATAAACGGGTGAATCCAACAGCAAGTACAAAAGCTTGATTTGATTATTGTGGAAAAAGACCTTGTAATGCCATTAATGGAACTATGTCATCATTTGAGCAAATCAAAATCACGTGGTACATTTATTAGAAAATTTCACAAATATTTTCTCCTTAATCTGAATAAATAATAATAATAATTCTTATAAGAATGATGAAAACTTGGAAATTAAAACAGATAATTTTTTTATAAAATGTTTTAAATATTATCCGTTGCTTTTTGATTAGGTACAAATTATGGTGTACTTGTGAATATCTATTCTGAATACTGTAATTTAAGGTTTAATATGGTTTCTTTACTTAATGGCATATCAACCTTCATGGGTAATTTAATGCCAAATCCATCCACGTAGAATAGCGGCAGTGATACTGTTTAACTTATAGCTAGGAGGGGTTCATACCGTTCCTAAGAGTATTAGTTAAAAGTGGACGTTATAGTGCAACTGGAATTTGAATTTGTTTACTTTAAGGCAACATTTCAGCACTTTAGACATTACGCCATAAAGAATTTCCTTATGGTAGGTTAAACACTCTTAAACCAATCAAACCTAGAATATCTACATTGAAATGTATTATAAAAAACACCAATAACAGATGATTGAATTGCTTTGATATTTAAAAGTGCTTAAAAAAAGGTCTTCGCAAAAATTTACTTTCAGGATCAAGGGAAAATTTAACAATATGAAAACTGAAGTTTTTTTTTTTTTAAAGTAAAGCACAGATCGTTTCTTTCGAGTTCATATTTAATTAACTGTTCTTTAAAATTGAGATAAGATAACCAATGAAAATGATAATATTCTGGTGTTTATACAAATACCTTGATAGATAATTTAGTGGTTATTGATAAGAAACTATTTTATGCTAAGAAGGAAGACCGATTTATCTATTTAATTTCAAACAAAGGATTAAATGTTTTGATACAAAGGAACAAAAGTCAAGTTTTCGAAATCATAATTTCCAAATCTTAGGATTCATAAACTATTCCAGTTTAGTTTTCTGATTATAAAAGCAGAAAAACCAACATCCTTAATAAATTGTGTGAATTAAACCCATGCCTTTGTCCATCTTGAATGACAGTCTATTACTCAATTGTCTCGTAAACCTGAAAGTTATATAAAAATAGGGCTAAGAGGTTGTCACACTTGCCTTTTAGAATTGTGTGCTATTTTCATTCATATTAAACCAAGAACAATTGCCATCATTTAGTTTCTAATTCATCAACTGTTTTCTAAAATGGTTATTTTTATGGAGTCGATACAAACAGATTGAATTATTATCAACAGTCTGTGATCTCAGTTTGCAAACCAATATATTGCATTAAACTTAAAAATGAAGCTTCCATGGCTAAATTGTTTAAAGTGTTCTCTAAATAAGACCATGTCATCAGTTTTAAGACAGGAGTTCGATTCTCATGTGAAGCTACTTCTTTATTCTAATAAAAGTGTTTATCAACCTCTGATTTAAAAAAAATGCGACAATAAGAGAAAAAGTTAATCCGATATTAAATCTATATATATAAATTTTGGTACTACATATATCATGAGATTTTCTGAGACCTAAATTTTTGTCTAATATTAGGGTGTGAAGATAGGAAGTTAGTGTGTGGAAATAGTTGGCCAAGGCTAGGCCTAGGTCAAGAGGTATGCTTAAAGTTTCCAGATGAAAAATTTTAAAATAGTCACGGATCGTATAGGATGACACTGGAGAATATACAGCATTACACTGTACTAAGTCGACACGTTTGTCTTTTGCTCATTGATAATAAATTCAGTTCGTGATGGGTTCTCAACATTTGACTTTGTTCAATAAATATCTGTTGAGATTATTAATTTTTCAATAGCTTTTCTTTCATCTTCTAATGAAATAAACATTGAGTAAAAAATTGATAATGAAAATCATTCCTCGAAAAAGTATCGACAACTCAAAAATCTGTTGAAGGAGACGGAGGAAAAAGCAGGTTTGCCTGATGAGCTCAAGGGAAGAAATAGATCAAACTGGTAGAAATTGGTAATGAGTCATTCTTGTATGAAAAAATATCTCCCATAGGGTAACAGAAAATAGTTTTGCAGCAAGAGAGAGAGAGAGTTCGATAAAGGAAGGAAACGATCAAGTATGTAATTGAACTCACTCCAAATGCTGGACATTTGTGTTGAAAACAACCAGAAGAGATGACCACTGATTAGTTTAGGTGGCAGGAGATAAGGGGCAGAGGTGCGACTGGTAAGGTGTATGTGTATGTGTGCGCGCACGCGCATGATGTAAATCTCTTGGACTCAATGGCAGCAAGTCGATCTAATAATCACCAGGTGATAGTTAATGCCATTTTCCTTATCAGCTCATAGATGAGGGTTATTTGCAAGGCACAAATTTCTTTACAGGGTTCCAAATATTATTCATTGGCTTTCAGCTTCTGAAGTAAATGAGGAAAGAGAGAGAGAGAGACATTCGGGCTGAGAGAAAGATGAGGGAGTGAGGCAGATAGCGAAAAGAGATAAGATGAGGGGAAGGAAAAATGAAGAGAGAAAGAGAAAAAAGAAATAAGGGAGATACAAGAACAAGGAAAAAGGGGGAGAGGAGATGAAAAAGTAATATCCCCCACCCAAACATTGGAGAGAGAGAGAGAGAATGCCCAACACCCTGTTGAATGTAGGTATTGTGCTAATAGGATTAGACTAGATGAAATGAGTATTTCTGCAGTCTGCAACTCTCTAGAGGAACCTCCCTATACCTACACACCACGAGGATACTATCATATTCTCTAGTTGTTGCTGTTGACACAACCTAAGATTGCAACCACTGATAAGTACTTGCCAGTAAATATATATTTATTATCACTTAATTTTCTTCTCTTCTACTTTACCAACTTCCTCATCTGAACACGAACACAAACACACACACGTGAATGGGATCTGATTATATATATATATAGGCATGACGATACACCCATAGCCTGACCATGAAGAAAAACAAAACAAACACTATTTATTTCATACAACAAATATTTACTTTTCAAGATAATTTACCTTCCTTGTCAATACAGTGGTGAATATTAATCACAAAAGTGTAGAAGGAACATTTTTGATCAAAATTCAGCTAATGACCGCATAACAGGTGATGGACTTATTGATTCACTCTTATACTAACATACGTAGAAAATTTTCAGTGACAAACTTAAAACTATGTATTCAGTCTAGTGAAAAGAAAACCCCAAATAACTTTTGAACACAACCATATATGGGGGTGTCCACGTGGTGTAATGGTTAAAGCGATGGACTGCGAAATCGTAGTAAGCGAGTTCGAACTCCAGTCGCGCTATTACGTTCACTTTCGGAAGAATACCCTTGGGAAAGGCATGGACCTCCAAGCTATGAGTTAAATATTCTTCTAGAATAGCTTTGGCATTAAATAACCTACAAAGGTTGATATGCCATTAAACAAAGAAACCTAACCTAAAAACTATATATATATATATATATATATATATATATATAAATAAATAAAACATAAAAGGTTATGAGTATTCACAAACAAGTGTTTTTTATACTTATCAATATCTATGCAAAGATTATATATATATATATATATATATATATATATATATATATATACACACACATACACACATATTCATAATTAGTTTACTTCTTTTACTTAGCTACTTAAAAGTTGCCAATTTTTCTGATGGAAGAATTACTGAATGGAATTGTAAAGAAAGCAAAAGAATGTATAAAAAAAACAGATAAACAGTCTTTGTTATTGGTGGGACACTGCCAAATCAATTTAGTAAGTCAATTTTTCTGAGAATTATAATTCATTAGAATTTGGAAAATTTCCACACACACTGACTAGTGTTTGAAATTAGACCATTTCCAAGATTCTGTATAAATGTCATTGAAACTTCTCATATAAAACTATTTAGTAAGAGGTTATTTATCCCAAGACAAAAACAAGAATTGCTTCTTCAGAGCTTTAATTATTTCATATCAAATGAAGTCGGGATAGTGAAATTTTCATTGCTATATACTTCATTTAAAATTTGTTAAAATAACATGTGTCGTTGAGTAACTCTAGAGTTAAGCTATTATCAAACCCCATTAAAAACAAAACAACTGCTGTTGAAAATACAAGATAATACTAAATCAAACAAAATATTGTACAGTGGGGAGGTAAATGTTTTAAAAAAAAGTCTATTCAAAGATAGATATAACCTAGTACATACATAGACACACACACACACACACACACACATATTTGCAGCAAAATTACTAGCTTAAACATTTTATTGCTAAGTCGATGTTGACATATATAAAACGAACCTCAATCATATTTACTTTATTATTTAGCATGACGATAAAAACGGAATCAGTGACCAGAATTCAGATCCTCGACGAAGCTGTTGGTATTACACTTCGGGCTAACTAAGGTATGGACCTATTTCTTCTGCTACAGTTAGGCAACCCGTTTGAATTCAAACCAGCTTTACTCTGCTTAAAAATTGATCTTGCGTCCAAACCTGCTCGTGGCAGTGGGGTTGAGTATATGCATACTTTATTAGATATACCATTTAAAAGATTAAACTGATTTTAATGAGTAATATTTAAAATTCTTCAATCTGTTAAGAAATTAAATATCTTAAATTCTTAAATCTGTTATGGAATTCAAATTTCTTCAAATCGCACACACAGACACTTTTTCATGTGACCATTTTACTCCAAGCACCTATTTCTCAGAAAGATCCATAGAAGACTAAGAAATTTTACCAAATCAAAATCTAAGTGTTCAAGCAGATTTTTACAATTAATCTTCTTCTATTTTCACTCTGAACAATATACATATGTGTACTTCTAAAATCACACGGAAAGAAATATCAGAAAATGGGCTTTCGTTCTTCATAGGTGAGGGGGGTCAATGTTTGCCTGTCTCTCTTCGTAAGTGATAAAACCAGATAATTACCAAT
>OY757907.1:110006485-110023985 GCA_963585895.1 Sepioteuthis lessoniana
AGAAAACATTCTCTGCACTCCCTCAACTTTTTATTTATTTTTTGGTGAGAAGCTAATTGAAAGAATCCAAGGAGGAGAACAATAAAAATCCAAGGGACCTGTCAAAGACAGGCCCCTTCGATTTGATGAAGAGATGAAGGGAGTTAAAGACAAACAAAGTCAAACAGTCAGTTCTCTTCTTAAATTCTAAACAAATGATTGTTTCAGTGAAGTGGAAGAAGTAGATTTGGGGAGTTTGGTAAGCATCTGAATTCTTAAGGGATCTCCAGGAAGCAGAGATCTTATAGGGATTTTAGGGGTCCTATTTAACCAATGATAAAAGCAGTCATGCTGTCTATGCAATAACAGAGTCAGCAATGAACATACAAGAAAATGTGATGAATTCTAAATTTTTTTAAGACAATAGAATATATATATATATATATATATATATATAGTCATCCACAGACAGATCTGTTTCATTCTATCAGAACTCATCAGTGTGGCTAGACAGGCTAGATTACCGAAGCTGGGATTGAAACCTGGTTGACTCAAACACCAATTCAAGAATCTACCATTCAGCTACGAGGAAGCCAGCGCCAGTGAAGTAAATTTAAACAGTTATGATATATATATATCCACAAAAACCCAATTTCCCATCTTGTATCAGATTTACTTTAGATAAATTGATTGATTTTAATAGCTTATAATAAGCTGTAATAATTCTTATTTTATACATTGTATATTTATACCTATATTTTTGTCTGCTTTTTTTTTTTTTAACTCTTGGGTATATAGTTTTAAGTATCACTATTCATTAGTAATCCTTTTCTAACAGATCTATTCAAACCCTAAATATGACCATCACTTTGAGGACCTGGTGATTCTGAGAGTAATGGTAATCAATGGGTAAATATTTCTTTTTCCTTAATCAAAAAGGGAGATAAAAATAAGCTTAGCATGTCAGCAACCATATATCCTTATCAAAAGTTTGTTTTTATCGAATCAAGACCTTCGCTTTTCAATTCTTATAAAGAAATAAAAATATCTATTTAAACATAGAAGTAAAAGTAAAGTTGGCAACCGTAGTCAAGGGCAACCAGAAGGCTCCCTTTTCATTAGCTAATACACTGAGATGAAGGGGAAGGCACTACTCCTTTCCCTGGATTGGTTCACTTTACCCTTGATATGTATGTTATAATGTTGAGTGTTAAGCAAGGCGGCGTCAGGTACCATTTTTTGAGTCTTTGGTATGACTCAACCTAGGATTGTACCTCAGTCTCCTGAGCCATTGGCGAACACTCGACCAAGGGAGATTATGGTGGCCAACCAATTGAATATATAGCCAGTCATTAACAGCAAAATTTCTGCAGGTCTCAAAAACTGGAGCCTCACCATTAGGTACAGTTTACTGTCATACCAGGATACCTCTTTGAAGATAGGTTTTAATCCTATACAGGAGATACAGCATTTTCTAAGATCTGTTCACAAGGTGTCTAACTTTTTGACGAACGATTGCTTATCTAAGAAGTGGCTCCAAAGGGATATGAAACCTTGAAATATACAGAAAGAGAAAAATTTATAAAATCAAGAAACAGCACTAAGTTAGCATTTAAAAAAATATTGAATATAACATCTGAGTAATGGAGAAAAGGTTCATTTCTTAAAAAGCGAAAAATGTAAATATACACACTTAAATAATATTTACAATGTCTCAATAAGAGAATTAGGTAATAGAATATGGGAACCTAAAACTTATTTTCTGTTCTTTCCCGATCAAATATGGACCATTGTCACAAGAACAACAAAAAAGGAGACGGGTGTTGATAATGCAGGATGTTTCATAGGAAATGCTTTCCGTGGCCTTTCTCATACTTTGGCCCCAAAAAGGAACTAATGGCAGACTTGAGGCCGTAAGGCCCTCCAGTTTTGACTGGGCTACCTTCAGGTGTGTGAGCTGCATTATTGACTCCTTTGGCCTCCATGTATAGCACTAGACCTTGCTGTCTAGTTTAAGCTATAACCCAGCATCTGTACCTGGACCCAGATTTGGGTCCAAGAAACAGCTTGGCTCATTAGCACTTAGTGGGTCAATGACCAGCAGGGTTCGAGTCTCATCTCATTCCCAACCTACTCATCCCCTTAATCCCCACTTTAATCCCTGACCTTATGTCAAGCACAGTCTGGTGGGAGGCAGAGGCAATTATAAATGTTTCATGGTTGTAGAAACAGAGCAGCTCTCAAATCTCCCCTGCTGACTTCATTCTCTTTTTCACATTGCTTGGAAATAATTAATGTTTTGATATATTTAACCAAATATAGTAAAATCATGTCTTGGACAATGGAGCAGAAGATCTTATGTGTGATGACATATTACAAAACTAAGTCTTTCAAACAACATATGGAGAGAAGTTCTTCTTTTGGAAGTTTCTCAAGGACAACATCTACCAGAACAACTCTCATACCACTGCTGCAGTGAAGTCAGCTATCACCGAGAAGATTCAAGTGATCACCCACGAGGAATGTGCATGCATTATCAAAAACTTTGCATGCAGCATTCAACTGAACGGCAGACATCTGGAGCATGTACTCTAGGGCGCCTCTTGACATTTTTGGTTCATGTTTTAGATGAATGGATTGCAGATCCTAAAATGGTACCCTTTTACCTATCAAGAAATGTAATTTTCATTACTCTATCATATGTGGTCTTTGATTTCTGCCTGATTATTTTGTTTCAAAAGTTGTGAAGCACCTTGTTATATTGGTAATAATTCCTCTTTCAGAAATTCATATATAAATTAAACAGTACATGCATTAACTCTAAGATGACTAACTGATTTATCACTATCAAAATAAATAAAAATCTTAGTTAAAAAACATCTCTGTTGTAAAACAGAGTGAACCCTATAACTTTATACACAGGAAGTTACGAGAAAGCAAAGTGTTAGTGTATTTACATACATGTAACAAGAAAGACTGACTATGTTCCAACTGTTTGTGTTTGCCCTGCAAACACAGTATGAAGAATTTGCAAGCAGAGGCTAATAAGGGAGCCGAATGAGGAGAGATCAAGCTGAGATACTGAATTAGTTCTTTGGATAAGTCTTCCAGTTGAGCAAGCATGGATCTCCGTAGAGTTCCTGTGTGGCAGATCATCAAAGCATAGAGAAGAGTGGAGTCTGTTCTGCATTATGATGTACTGAAGATGGAACTAACATGAAGAGCTAATAGTCAGATGTGATATGAGTGATTGCTGGGGGTTGCTGAAATCATATGATACATTCATTCTTGCCACATCATCATAAACCAAATGGCCAGTGAGATACTTGTAGCAGGGTGACATACAATTAGATGTGTGCACTAATTTTAGCCTACTAAGAGTGAAGATAGAAGAGCAAATAAGATTATTCTTAAAAAGAGAAGATTCTTTTAAAAAAGAAGAGGGACGGGGGATAAGAATAAGATAAGAATAGGTAAGTAAGATATTTCTTCAATTTGAAGTTTTCAAATTATATATATACACACACACAGATTACACACACACACACACATATATATATATATATATATACATACACACACAGATTACATTATATATATATATATATATATATATACACACACAGATTACATACATATATATATATATATACACACACACACACAGATTACATACATATATACATACACACACACACACACACACACACACTTCATACATATATACACACACACACATATATATATATATATATATATATATATATATATACACACACACATACAGATTACATATACACACACACACACAGAAGAATTTTTTTTTTAAATGCTTTTTTTTCTTCATTTTCTAAAATTCCTTCAATGTCAAAGATAAGAATAATTTTTTCCCTTCCTTCTTTCGAATGTGGAGGCTCAAAATTAAATGACGAAAATGGTAGTGGAGGAGGGTGAGATTTGAACGTGCAGAAAACATTGGTAAAGGAAAAGGAAAAATGAAAGACTGGGGATAGTACTGATAAGGAAATGAAATATTAAGGTACTAAATGAGAAAGAATTGTTAAACGATGCTTTAGGGTTGAAAAGATTGGCTAATCTATCTGCAATCTTTATCAAATTAACAGTTTCAAGAATTTACCATTTTCAAGATCAATAAAGATAAGGCACCTTTGGATAAATGCAAATGGTAACGTTAACTTACCAACCCACCCTGTTTCTACAAATATAAAAACTCAAATACACCCACTCAAGTTTGAAAAATCTTCTCATTGTCTCTTCTTGCAAATAAATAAGATAAATAAACAGATTAGACCAAGTTAAAGTAGACAATAGATAATGATATAAAGTCTTCCATCTCTGAATACTCCCACTTTTTCTGTTCTCGAATAACCTCCTCCTGTTGTGCTTAGAGTCAAAATGGAAGTGGAAGTTGGATGGATTGAAACAAGACTTTTTCTTTTATATTCTCATCAAGTCAACAGCCACATTTCAAGATAACTTCAGCCACAGATCTGTTGAGAAAGTATTGCTGAAAAATTTTGAAGGGCGACCCACTCCATTCTCTCCAGAACTTTGGAATACAAAACCATAGATCAGCAAGTGAGTTGATAATGACTCCTTTAAAGAAGAAAGAATCTTCCCTCAACTTTGTCATCATTATTATATAAGTTTCCTATTTAAAAATATATATATATATATATATATATATAACCATAACAATTATACTACTATTTTTTTTTTGTAAAATTATCAATATATCGTCGTTTGTTCATTATTCTTAATCATCAAGTTGGATTCAACAGCTGTATAAGAAAGAAAGGTATAGATCAAAATAATCAATACATTTTCAGGATGAAGCATAATTTGAATTTCAAGAGCTATCAATCATCTAAGTAATTCAGGCATATTATCAGCCAACTTACATCCTTATGTTAACGAGCAAAACTATCATATGAAGCTTTTAGTGAGCACTTTTTCCCTCAGTTGCTATTTTCAAGTTCATATCAAGAATTTCTAAGTATTTTTTCTTCAAGCTGTAATCTAAATCTTTCTTGATACAGTGCTGAGTAAATAATTGAGATTATAAAAAACAAAAAAAAAACAAAACCAAACAAAACGAAAAACATCAATGCAGCAAAATACAAATAAACAAATATGATACATAAGAGTATATACATAATGGGTTAATTTTTTCTTTCTTAACACAACAATTAAATGAGCCAAGATTGATTGATTTTACTGGCTTTTCAACTTGTCAAGGGTTATTTTATGCCGAGCGGTAAGGGAATTGCATTCATTCTATGTTCAATATTCACATTTTTTGTGTAGTGAGTTGTTTCTTGAATTTTTTTGTTTTTTGTACACAGTCCTATCAAATACAAATAATTTTTAAACAGGTCTATTTGACCCATAGATGGGATCCTAACCGGTGCTCCATGTTATAGTGGAATTGGGAGTAATGTCAATGAAGAGGTACTCTACCCTTCCCAGAGCTCTAGAATTGGAGCCTTGCCATCAGATGCAGTTTAATGTGGTACCCAAGACTTTTTCTTCTGCGGGAGATATAGTTGGCATACTCTAAGCTCTGTTGACAGGGAGTTTAGACGAGCCAAGGTTTTTTTTCTTCTGCACATATAAAGAACAAGAAAATTAATTACTCTATACCTTTCCTCAAATGTGTGTTGTATATAAAAAAAACTTTAAAAAATTTTAAAACCTAACTTTTTATCTGATCTATGGAGCATGTTATTGTTGTTGTTATTCCTTCTTTGTTATATTCTGTTTTTTTTTCTAGGGAATTTCAGAACTCCTAACAGTAAAGCTTATCTGGCTCCACAGAAATTGAGTTCAATCCTTAGGCCAGGTCATGCTGAAATACAGCTCGGTACAGAAGCAGAATGGCATGATAAGAAAGAATTGATGATTACGAGTGCGGTAATTTTCTATGAAGCACATTAGATGTGACAGATAAATGAATGATAACAATATACTCGAGTAAATCAAGTTTTATTTATTATTTCCTGGGAATAGCTTGAATGCAAAAGATACCAAAGAAAAACAAGAAGTTAGAGCAATTGAAATGTTCAACAAACATGGGGAAATTTGAAAACTGGTTCTAAACGAAATCATAGTCTTATCATCATCATCATCATGTCGTGCTGCTAGCACGGATATCCCTGACCCTCTCTTGCTACTTCTCCTTATCGTTCATCGCCTCTGGCAGGTATTCAGAGCTACATCCCATAAACAAGTCCTGACAGCAACACCTCACAAGGCACCAACTATACGGCTACCTGCCTCCCATCACGAAAACTATCCTAGTTAAACGAACCAGATATGCAAGACACTGCTGGAGAAGCAGGGACAAGCTCATAAGTGATGTACTCCTATGGACCCCCACATATGACCGGGCAAAAGCAGGACGACCAGCTCGAACATACATTCAGCAGCTAAGTGAGGATATGGGACAATATTATAGTAATCAGAAAAATCAGAGAAATTCGATTTAGAATATTTCAAATATGACAGTCACTCAAAAAGAGACGTTATCTGACTTGTAATCTTAGAGCCAACAACTGAAGAGATAATAGAATTTATTCACACATTGGAATAAAGTAGAGAGAGAGAGAGAGGTTTGTCTCTTTGATATAAATTTTTTTTTCTTTTGATTATATTTGGAAAATGATAACACTTTAATAAAGATAAATATAGAAACATTTATTCAAAAAAGAAGAATAAAAGAATAACAGAAAATATTTATGGAGATGTAACTACTTTTCAGTACAATTATCACAACAAAAATAGTTAATACAATTTCATCCAGAATGAAAATGGTTCCCTTAAGTCAGGTATTCTTTAATTAAGACAAGGTTAATTAAAAATAATCATGCTTTAATTTATCAAGAGATTATAATTTTTTTCTCTTTTTTTCTAAACACCCAATTATTTGTTATGTACTTGTAAAATCCAACTTATATTTTTAGAATAAGAATGTTTTTTTTTTTTTTTTTTATAGGAACTCAGAATTTATAATAAATGTTGTTTATAATAAGCTGTTTATTTCTTTCAATGATTGATTGATTGATTGTTTTGATGACATGTCAACTAGTTCAGGGTTATTTTATGCTTAGACGTTAGGGAATTGCATTTTTTGTATGTCCACATTTATATTTTTTGTGTTGTTGTTATGAATTTTCTTTTGGTGAAGACTGTCTTATCAAATAGAAATAATTTAAAACCATAGATGAGATCCTAACAGCACTTCCAATCAAGGTTGACCGGGGAGTAATGGCAATGAAGTGGGTATTCAATACTCTCCAGAACTAGAGCCTCAACATCAGATGAGATTTAGTGTCATACCAAGAACACAGAATAAGAACTGCTTTTTTCTTATTTAATTAATAGAAACCATTTTAGACAAAATTTCTAGTTGCTTACTTTAGTAACAATAACTGATATGGCCTAGTGGGTAAGACCAGGGTTCAATTCCAGGTTGAGTCATTCCAAAGACTTGAAAAATGGTACGTGATGCCACCTTGTTTAACATTCAGCATTATAAGGTACAGATCAAGGGTAAAGTGGAGCAATCTAGAGAAAAGAGTAGCCCTCTCCCCTACACCGAGGTGTCATAGCTTATGAAAAGGAAGCCTTCGAGTGACCCTTGACTATGGTCACTAAATTTTTTACTATATATAAAATAGAATGTCAGTCATGAAACCTGCCCCTACTACCGAGTAAAAATAGATGATGTTATGGTAACATGAGGCATTACAAAATGCAACTTAAAGAAAGAGAAAACTAACAAGGTAGACTACACTATTCCATTTCTTTCTCCTTTGACCTCTTCATGTTCTTTTTTTCTTCTCTTTGTTACTATTGATATCTTAATCTTCACTTTTCTCTTCATCGCTGCTTGTTCTTTCTCTCACTCTCTCTCAATTTCTCAGTGTATTGATTTTCATTTTCTGCTAGACAAGCAAAAATGCCTCCCCATACATAAGTGCTTAGTGTAATGGTTATCATCAAAAGAAATAGAATTGACTACCAGAGTTCAGATCCTAGACGAGACTGCATTTCACTAGGCACCAACTCTCTTGAGAAAAGCGTGCATCCGTCTCTTCCATTCTCAGCTATGGGTAAATAGTAGGGCAGACTAGGCTTTTTAGGTAAAGCAACCAGTCTAGGCAAAATAAAACCAAGTTGAAAACCAGCTTTACTCTGCTTAAAAATTGACCTTGTGTCACATCCAGTTGGTGACAGGGAGGCGGGGGAGTAGGTAAATATATATAATTTCATAATTTATGATGGAAACTCTGCAAGTTTTTAAATAAAGAGAAACCTACCATCTTCAAGTAAGGCTCATTGAATAAAGAGAAATGGTATAAAATTAATTTTTCTAATTTTAGGATGAATTTCAAAAGAAAAAACAGCAAATGAAAAATGATTTGAAAAATTTAAAAAATATCAAACAAATTCCTGTCCATCTGTTTTAAATTTGTCTATTTTTTTCCTCTGACAAAAAAAAAAAAAAACCCCAAAACCAACAAACTACCCCCCACAAAACAAAACCAAATCAGCTGATATTTTTTTCCAAAAGAAGTTAGAAATAAATAAACAATAAAATGGAATAAAAAAAAAAAAAAAAAAGAATCAATTGAACTTATGAAGGATCAATAACTCCAAACGTTATGAATAGCCATCAAAAATGATTTCATGCTTCTATATGAAAAAAAAAAAAAAATAAATAAACAAAAAAAAAATCAATCTTTTTTTTCCTCTCATGTGTCCAATTCTATCCTGACATGAAAGGTTACTAAAATAACAAAAATAGAACTCTTTGATTTTATTATCAAACACTAGAATGCTCCTAACCTCAAATATCGCTACATTACATATCGTCTGTAGATTTTGAGGAAAAAATGAAATAAATAAAATAAACACCAAACAATATGCAAACTTAAATCTGGGATAATAAAAAAAAACAAATTATATTAGTAGCAAGAAAATAACACCACTGATGATGACTATGATGTTTTAAATGGAGTTTATTGGTGAGAGTACAAGACTACAGAATGAAAGGTCTATCTCCAGACTATGCTAAGAAAAAAAAAATAAGGGAAAGAAAATATAGGAAAATGTGATTAAATGAAGATCCGTAATAAGAATGATTTAATTTATTGATCAACCACTAATCATTGGCAAAGTCAGGATTAGGAATGTTTCAAAAACACATCTCATGTGACAAAAGATGTCATGTTTTTGAGGTGAACAATTCATCTTAAAAATTCATCTGGAGGTTGCAAGTTCAATCCAAACAACAGGTAAAAATAATAACGAATACTTACTATAACAAAACATTTTTAGCTGGTTTTGGTTTAACAGAATTGGAACAGTCTACTAAAGGGTTCAGTTTGAGATTCTGTGTGGACTCGTGAGTTCAACATGAAACATCTGAAGAAGGCCGAAGAACATATCGGCCAAAACATTGTGAGTATACCAATAAAGATGAGGTCAGTAGTCCAAATATTTAAGTAATAACATTTATCAAGCTTCATCTCAGAAATTTAGACAAACATCATCTTAAAAAGTTGTTAATTACAGGAGTATATATGATATTTGTTGCTGCCTCCCAGCAGACAGGACTTGACGCAAGGTCAATGACCCGAAAGTCAATTATAGTGGGAATTTAAGGGAGGGGAAGGTCAGGCATGAGCCGAGGCTCAAGCCCTGCTGGTCTATACTGGTCATTGACCCACTTGGTGCAATGTGGGCCTGATGAGCCTAGCTGGTCTTGAAGCCAAATCTGGGTCCAGGTACCTGATTATAGCTTAAACTGGACAACAAGGTCCAGTGCTATACAAGGAGGACGAAAGTATCAATGTTGCAGCTCGCCCAGCCAAAGCCAAGGGCCTTTTGGGCTCAAATCTGCCATTGATTTCAATACCCCATCCAGCACAAATGCCAGACAGCCCAGCTAAAGCCCGGGGAGTATTACACGAGTATATATAGTGTGATATTTATGATAATGATTAAAATGAATAAATTAATAATTGTCACATCAAAAAAGTAATAGCTAGAACTATTAAACTTGACCTCATAAGAAGTATGCCATATGCTTATTTAATATTTTGAAATGATAAAAGTGAAAGAAAATTATGTAAAGAAAGGAATGTTGATAATGAAAGAACTACCAAAGCAATAACCAAGAGACCCCAAAATTAATAAGTAATAAAAAACAGATGGTACAGAAAGAAAAAAACCCAAAAAACACAAGTACTAAAAACAAATTATGGAAGGGCTAACAAAGCACTGAAAAGAAAGAGAACAGATAATCAATAAATATTCATGTTTGAAATCACGACCAATAACCACGTAAAATCTAAAAACTTCTGCTGAATGCCAATCCATCTATATAAGATTTCACTCAAAAAATATCAGCAAAGAACTCTTTGTTCCTTAGTTTTTAAAGTTTGTTTAATAACTTATTCACTTAAGTATCCTGTTTTGATAACAGATCACATGAAATGTGAGTAAGCAATGCTTTAAGAGAAAACAATATAAGAACTATATATTAACCAAAATAACCTTTTCTTGCCACAGCTCCGTTTGGTCTTAGAAGCATAAATATGAAATTGGCTTGTTGTTTGGGAGAATAAATGAAGGAATATGTTCTGCATCACCGACTTGGTTTAGTGGCCTCCAGGAGATCAATCAAAAGTTTAAACTAGGAGAATAGTATAAAAAACAGTGAGTTAGGGGAATAACAAAATAGTAATAAGTTATTGTATAGAAAACGATTCCATTTACAAAAAGCTTCAAGAAAAATGAAATATACCTCAGGCAAATAAATCAAAATATATTCTTCATTTTGGAGGAGACAAAAAAAGCAATCTTCCAATAACCAAAACAATGGTTTAATGGGAAAGCAAATCATTCTACAAAATAACATATGTGGGTCATACTATATTAAATATCACTTTTTTTATATGAATGGCAGAGTGAAATACATGTCTTTTTTTTTATACTCCTTTCAGCAGGTTTATAAATGAGATAAAAGATATAGTTTTCTATTTTTGGTGAGAATTTAAAAAAATTATCGGTTTTAAAAAAGTAGGGCTTTATTAGTGAAGTTGTTTTGGTGACATTAATTGCTAAATAGATAAAAGAATGTTACCTTAAAGCAGAAAAGGTTTTGTGCCAGAATTCATCTTTGGCCAAAATAAGAATTTCATTGAAATATCTTAATTTGTAAACAAAACAATTAAAGAATAAAGATAAGCACAGCTTATGAGGTTAATCCAGATTTCAAATCCTGAGGTGATTGGAACCCTTTTGTCATATGAAGCCAGTCCAACTAAGAGAAGGTTACTCTAACAGACTCCTCCTTACCAAAAACTTTTTTTTTGTTTGGGTTTGCTTTAGTTCATTTAGCGGTATACCAACCTCTGTGAGTCATTTAATGCCAAAGCCATCCTTGTAGTCATACTATTTATAGCTATTCATACCATTCCCGACGGTATTATTCTGAAAATGAACGCAATAGTGAACCTGGAGTTCAAACTCACTTACCCTGACATCACAGTCCAGCATATTAGCTATTACACCACAGGGACCCATTCCCAAGTTCGAGTAATGAGAGCGAATGGATGTATAGCTGTTAACTTCTCCTTTCTTGGTTCATGATTATGAAATCATTTAATTTATGGAATTAATTTTTAAATCCAAAAGTTGTTTCTAGTCCTTTCCACTATATTTGAATACAAAAGTGTAAAGTATGCATTTCCCCAAGTCAGCAGCAAGATGTGACACAAAGTTATTTTCAAGCAGAATTAAGCTGGTTTGAATTCAATTTTCTTTTTCCTAGACTGTTTGATGAACCAAAGCCAAAGAATTTAGTCTATTCTTTCTAACTTATAGTTGTGGAATAGATGGATTCATGCCTTTCCTGAAAGCATTAGTAAAAAGTGAAATGCAAATAGCCTTGTCCAGGATTTGAACTCTGGCTGCTGTTTCCATTTCCTATGATGACAACCATTACAATAAGCTCACCCCCATAAATATAACAATGTATTGGTTGATACTAATTTGTTTTGTTTAAAAATTAGTCCCTCAAAATTAAACTTATACACCCATATATATGGTTTGTGAAGAAAAAAAAGGAAGATGATTTTTTTAAAAATAGAATACAATGGAACAACAACATTTATACAAATTAAATCCCATAAATATAATGTGGGACTTGTGGAAGGGCTGGGAATCAGACAATCAAGCTAAGAGGAAACAATAAAAGGCATAATGATGTGATCTCATTGGTTGATAGTTCATAGCCAATCATGTTTCACAACATCAAACTGAATGCTTCACCTTGATTCAGGCAAATAAGCCTCATTCACAAACTATACAAGGATGTCATTTAGACATCACAGGAAAATGTCCCTGGATTTTTCCTCTCTCCACCCTGCTTTGTAAGCAAAGTCTTTCTAGACTGCAAATATCCATAAATCTATCACTAAAAGAAGTGCACTAAACATCAATCAGGTGTAAAAAAACAAAAAAAACCTCAAAGATATCATTTATGCTTCAATGATATATTGATTATTGAATGGTCAAGTGGCAAAAAAGCTTTGTAAATAGATATTATTTGATTTCATATTTGCTTTAGAAATGATTGAGGCAGAAAAATAGAGAGAAGAACATTTTTTTTTTTGTACAGAAGCCAATAAACCAAAAAAATCAGCATCCTATCTACAAATTGGACCATTATAATCCATACTGCGATGAAACAGAGACACACATGGCATATTATGTTGTTGTCATAGAAAATGGATTTAGCAAGCAAAGTTCAAATCTCGAACAAAGCTATTTGCATTTCACACTTTGTGATCATGTCCTTAGGAAAGGAATAAATTCATCTCTTCTTCAAACAGCTGACTGGATTCTCTAACCTGACTAGGATAACAAAAAAAAAAAAAATTTTCATTAGTACATCAGCAAAGTGGGCTAACATGTCATAGTTGGGCTTACTGGGTTCTCTTTTTATAATGGGCAATCAGTCAAAGAGAAGGACAACTGTGAATTCAAAAACCAGCTTTGACAAGTTTGGCAAAACAACAGTAGATAGCAACTGCTAAAGAAAACAAAAGGAAAGGAGAAAAGTAGCTCCTTATAGCACCCCAGTAGAATCAGTTATAAAAAAAAAAAAAAAAAAAAAAAAAAAGAAGAAAACTGCTATGATATTTCAATTAACAATTTTAACCTTATAAATAATACTGGATTCCCCACCTAAAAAAAAAATTAAGAATCAAAGTACAAGTCATAGCCAGAATGGGTTATAATTTTAAGATATTAATTTCTCTTGGACCTCACATTGGTGTGGGTGTTTCTAGTGGTGTAAGTGAGTGAGGCTAACAGATCATTATTAAGGGGTTGAATTTCCACTGGGTACTCCATATTTGTGACTTTGTGTCAAACTAAGCTTAGTAAACATCAACCCTTGTCACAGGACTTTGATGTAGTATGACCAAAGTTCTGAGTTAAACTCCTCATTCCATATCATATTTTGCAGCCCGGGGAGGTGCCCGTGGTGTATTCGTTATCATCGTAGGAAATGAACACGGCGACATGAGTTCAAATCCTGGACGAGACTGATTGCATTTCATATAGCACTAATACCCTTGGGGAAGGTATGAATCCAATTATTCTCCCTCCAGCTATGAGTAAATATTAGGACAGATTAGGTTCTTCAGCCTTGGTGAGGCAACTAGTCTAGGAGAAGGAAAACTCTGAATTCAAACCTGTTAAACTTCGCTTAAAAATTGACCTTGTGTCATATCCTGCCCGAGCGGAGGGGTTGGTAAATAGTACCATATTTTGCAGCCAACAACCATGATAAACAAACACTTATTGGCTGCTTATCATTAGAATTAGTGTTCGAACAGACCAATTCCGAGATGATCACTATGCTACCAGGTAATACAGAATATCTTTCCCAGTTAAAAAAATTTTTTTAAACAAAAAGAGGTAGAAGGGTGGTTTGAAACAGAAAAAGCCTCTAGACCAATTCTTTGACTATATAGCTATTTCTTAATGTTACTTGGATTTTTTTAAGAGGAAAAAAATTTTTTTTGATTACCAATTTATTTTATGAGAGCTGCAAGAAAATGAAGCATTTGAAAATTATAATTATCTTAATTAATTACAATTATCTTGAAAATCAATTATTATAATTAAATAGCTTCCTCACCACCAAAAAAAAAAAATAATTAAAAAAAGAAAAATCCAAAAAAACACTGTGTTATAGTGTGTAAAAAAATCAAAAAATCAGTGGGTCAGTATTTGATTTATATCATATAAGATTAAATGGCTATCATCTTACAAATCCTGAGTCTTTGCATTGACGATTATAGAAATAAAAAAACAAACTAAAATTATAATGGCCAGCCAAGTAAACTGAAAACATGGTCCTTTTAAGTGTAAGAAATTTTTTTTACAAATCTTTTTGTTTAATGAATTTGATTTTAAATTCTCTCGCAGTTTACAATCTGAGATGAAAATAAGAAAATGAATATTATCAAGAGTTATAAAAAGATCACAATTCTCTAATCTGTAATCCACCATGTTTTTGGTGTCTTATTTGAGGTTGGTTGGTTGGGGTCAGAATTGATCTGATGTTTTTAAGACTTATTGAGAGGGGAAAAAAAGCACCCTAGACTTCAGAAAAATTACTAATGATGCTAAGAAAACAGTTTTAAAATATTTTTCAAAACTTAAATTTACTGAGTAACAATAAAAGAGGTCAAATCCTTACCTTTGAATATCAGGTTTAAATATATTTGGTGTTAGAATACAATTTTCATTATCGTTTTATTTCCCATAACCTGCCTACTGCCACAAGCAGCACCCCAAAAAACAGCTACTTGCCTCCCATCTTACAAACCACCCAAGACGAGCAAGATATGCTGGGCATTGCTTGAGAAGCAGAGAACTCATAAGTGAATACACCAGTATCAGCCGATCAGCAAATACTTTTACATACATCAGGTCTGTGCAGACACTGGATGCAGTTTAGAAGATCTACCAGGAGCAATGGACAATAGGAATGGATGACGAGAGAGAGTTAATCAAAGGACTCTATGCTATTAGTAGGATGGTTGGTTACTTGTGTTTTATGGCATATCAACCTTTGTAGGTTATTTAATGTGAAATCAATTTTTATATTAATAACCAGTTCTATTTCGAACAATTCAGTTTAGCGTAAGTACGCAGTTTAAATATCAAAACAATTCTATTTTGAACAATTCAGTTTAGCATAAATACGCAATTTAAATGCAAAAACAGCAAACTCTGGAAACCATGGTTTAATTTTATTTGACCCATTGATAGGACCCTTATCAGGTGCTACTACTCTGGGCCAGAGTGGACCTGGGAGCGATGGCAATGAAGGGGTACTCCGCATTCCCCAAAGCTCAAGCATTACTGGAACCTCACCATCAGATTGTTTAGTGTCATGTCCAGGACACGAGTTGGGCAGGAAGGTCTTATCCCTCTACCGAGAAGCAGTCGGTGTATTCTACAGCCCCCAGCTGACTGGGCAAGCTATTAGTAAGAATTGATGATGATAATGTATAATTATCTGACAGAAGGAAAGTCTTTGTGTAATTGTTTAATAAATCTTACCGAGGATATAACAATGAACCACCAAAGGTTTATTGGTTTAAATCCTACCAAATGCTGTTTGTATTAAAAAAAAAAAAAATCACTATATCAAAAAAATTATTCAGAATTTAGCATTAAGTATTGTATTTTTCCTCTCCCAATTAAAGTCATCATTCAATCATTTAAGTGAAAAAAAAAAAAAAAAAAAAAAAAGAGACAGATAAAGGGGAATTTAATTCGTAAATAACATAAAATCCTACTTTTCATGTAGAAATATCCTAGCAGTTAGGAAAATTTAATTTGAGATATATATAAAAACCAGCTCATTGGCCTAGTGGGTAGAGTGTTCGCCAATGGTCGGGGAAACCTGGTTTCAATCCCTAGTCGGGTCATACCAAAGACTTTAAAAATGGTACTTGATACCTCCTTGCTTAACACTCAGCAATATAAGGTACATATCAAGGGTAAAGTGGAGCAATCCAGGGAAAGGAGTAGTGCCCTCCCCTACACTTCAGTATAGTAGCTATAGGGAGCCTTCTGGCTGCCATCAACTACAGTTGCCAACTTTACTACTTTATATATATATATATATATATATATATATATATATATATATATATAAAACTGAAATCTGTTGTTGGACCGATAGTGTTTAATTGACCTATACAGACATTTTTACACATTCAAAGATAATGAATCAGTACAAGAAAAGCTATTACTTTAAATAAATAAATCTGTTAGAATGCATTCATCTTACATTAAATTGAATTCTACATTCGAATGGGGGGTGGGAATCAGGAACTTTACCAGATGAGCTAAAACCAATATTCATCCAAAGTTGATTTCTCTCAAAGAAAAACTTTGAAAATTGCAAGCCTACTGGCACCTATATTAACAGGTTAGCTTCTCAACCATAATCCAAGTAATCATAGTTCAGTTGGTGCGTCTTGCAGATGTGTAGGGTAAGGAGGTGTATGAAGTGGAGGGGGGATGTTTAACAAAATTAGAGGGCTGCAAGCAATTTTTCTTTTCATTTACCAAGTTTTCAAAGAGCATTATGCCTTATCATGTGAGGTGTACGCGTAAAAATTCACAAAGTATCTATAACAAGTCTATAGTTGATCATAAGCCATGCTTCCCACTGCTAAGTGTGTAACTGTACGAACTAATTGAGAAAGAGAAAAAGGCATTGTAGGTGGCAGCTTTTTCATTTTTTTTTTTTTTTTTAAATCTGCCCGTTTTTTTTTTCCCCCCTCTCTCACTGCTTTCCTTCATTTAATTTTGTTGTAACCATTTCTTTTGCTATCAAGAAACAGAAATACACAATTTTATTTCACCTTCTCTTACACACACCTGTCATCAAATTAAAGAAAAGAAATGAGAATATCCTTCAGACTTTATTCTCAACTAACTTTAGTTAAGTACCATTTTCTTACCTTCAGGTTATTGGGAGGTGGGGTGAAAGAGGAGAAGGGGGTGAAGTAAAATCATCTGTTCATAGTATGTCAGGAGTTGATACTTACCTAAAAGGAAAAGAAAAGAAAAAAAAAGTTAGAGATTTGTAATATTACAAAAAAATAATCATGCAGTATAAAATAGATATTTTCTTCAGATAAGCTAAATATGCTCAAAAACGTAAATGGAGAGAGAGAGAGAGAATATTGGAAAAGAAGGAAGACATTCATTGCAGAATAATAACTGAAGCCAACGCTTCAGATGTTTAACTGTTAGTAAAATGGTGAAGAATGAACATAGACTGGAAGGTTTTTACAAATACTGCAAAAATCCATAACTGTCTTTCTTTTCGTGCCCTCATTTAGTGAGTGGTTAACAGGATTCAAAGTAGTAAGCATGTTGCCTTCTTTGA